>JAYMSW010001674.1:0-15699 GCA_036897725.1 Erodium texanum | reverse complement strand
CTGCTACGTCCGCTGCTTCACGAAGAAGTGGTGGTGGTTCCTCATTCGGCCCTCCCCGAAACAAGTATACCGCTACCGGCCCCAATGATTTGTTCTGATTTATGTTTTTTAGTGTTTCGTTTTAATTTTTCTGCATTTATCTTGTGTATTTCTCTTTTTTCTTTATTTATTAATGTATTTTTTTTAATTTTATGTATTTTAATTTTATTTAAACAAAACAATTTAAACAAAATTATGGCGTTGATGTTAGGAAGATGACGCTGACGGCGCCTTGTGTTCTTGTTGGGGTCGACGCCCAGTACATTTGGTGACCCCACCATATTCGGTGTTAGCATTATGACCATTAAAGTTGCTCTAAGAGACCATGGTTTATGAAAAGTGAATGCCCAACATGGTCAAATTGCTAGCTAATGAGCCCATCTATTCCATACCGCATAGGCCCATAAAACGAGCCTAAACTGTGACGAAAGCCTGTGGTGTATTGATGGCTCAACTTGGTCTTTTATCTTATCCTAAAATCCGAGGAAGAATCATGGCCTCCATTTGCATGATTCGGGAGAGGATAAAGGTTAGGGCCACAGGAGCACAACTTTGGACCACATCACCAGTTGAATAAGGATAATATGCCACGCCATTTTCCCATTTTTGCATGGGCAAAATGGTCAATATAATACGACATAATGTGTAATTATAAAGACAATAATCTACAAATTACTCCAAAGGATAAAGAACAGACAAATAGAAATGAGTTTGGTAGAGGCTCATACCAGATCCATGTGGTGTGCTGCTCTTCACATGCCTCTTGGCCCCAATTACTCAACCATTCATAAGTACAAAATCTTGCTCTTTTTTAAGGAAGCAATTTGTGGTTAAGCACTCTCCTTTTCGTGTCTTGCGTGATTAGTGTTTGTTTCAATCTCACCAACACTGTTAAACCCCTTTGTTAAGCAATAAGATTCATATCTATAATCACCACTAACAATGAGTGTTCAATCTAAGCAATTTTTATTGATTCACTTGCATGCAAGTATATATCTTGTTGCAATTTTTTTCCATAGATAATTTCTAACCTAGTATTTTCAAGCAGATGATTTATTAGGGTAGCTTAACTGTCAGCAAGCTCTTTGAGATTAAAAGTTCGAACCCTGTAACTTATTACATTGTTGACAGGAAAAAATTACAACACTAGAACTAATAAGAAAAAATGTTTGTTGATATTAGTTCATTTAAATGTCATTATCTTATGGTGAGAGTTATATAAAGTTGTTTTCATTACTGCTAATGAGAAATAGTTAACAAAATTTCCGGAAGCAAATCCAATGAGTTAAACCCTAGATTTGCATGTTGTGGTGTTTTCTTCACCTTTTTACTCTCAAATTATTAATTGCGGAGTCAACAAGCGAAGACGCAGTCCTCGACATGATTGTGTGGTCTCATAACTGATCGCAAGAACATGACTATTTCTTCAAGTGATGATCAATTATTGTTATTATTACTTACATTTTTAGTGTTTTCTGAAAGTACTATATAATGCAACATTTGGTAGCCATGATGACAATTTTACAACTTTGCCAAACCCATAAGAAAAAGTAAAGAAAAGAGGTAGATTATGTTGTCGGCTTTGATTGTGTATTTATGCTTTTTTTTCTTCTTCTTAACCCATTATATAGGTAGGGTTATTTTGCTTAAAAGATTTGGGTTTCAAAAACAATATAATGTTATATATTAAACACTTACTATTCTTTTAATAATAATGGCTAACATATATCATAACACGACATAAAAAGTATACAAACAAATAAATTAGTCGACATGAGACAACATATTCATACTCTTCAATTTTGAACTGAGTATGATACAAGTAAATAATCCAAGATAACACGATTATCTAAACAGACTTTGTTGAATTATGAGTAGATGTTAGATAATCATGCACTTAACCCCTGATGTTTTCGTATTTTGCAAATACAAGGAGAAAATGATAAATAAAACCCTTCTTTCCAGACTAATATAAACCAATGTCAAAGAGAAACCATTCGTACATCATATCCTTCTCCTACCTATATAGCCATGTATCTAATTAATTACAATTAAGTCAACCATCTAACCCAAAATCGTATTCTTGCACTTGGGAAAAGTCAACCATATTTTACCGAAAATAAAACTCATAAAACCTAAAGAAAATATAGTAAAAACTAAGGACCAAAGTTATATTTTGTACATTATAACGGTTGTCTTAACTGTTAATTATTTTAAGATTGTTAAGCAAGTTAAAATGGATGGAAAAAGTTACTAGCTACATGATATATATATATATACGTGTCTTCATAATTAACATTAATAACCAAACTAACCATAAAATTAACCTTTATAAAATTTTCATTAATAACCAAACTAACCTCATATAATCATTTGTAAGTTTATCAAATATTATTTTTTTATAAAAAAAAAATAAATGTCATATATAAAATAAACTATCCAAACATATTAGCGGAAAATTCCATGTGCAGTTAAATTAATCCAAATATATTATTCATGTTTGAAATTCCCATAATTAGTTTTGAAGGTATTTTAAATATTTATCTCTTTCCTTCCATTTTGACTTAGCAATCTTATATAGTTGATGGTTAGAACATGTCAAAAAATAAGAATGACCATTAAAAATTACGAAATAATAACCTTAATAGCTAATTTTTAAAATTTACGTACCCATAAACAAAACAAAACAAAACATCTTACCTTTATATTGAACAAACATTTTCAGCTAAAGATGGCAATAGCTAATTATGAATTTTGAGAAGACCATCTCAGGGTTCCAAAATTTGGGACATTTAATTGGTTCTTGGCTTAGCGACATCTGCAATGTTGTATACAATGTTTTCAAGTTTCATATACTTTCTCAGCATCCAAACAAAAAGACATTCAGGCGACATTTATTAATTTCTTCATGAATAATGACGGTCGTAAAAATATTATAATCAATTCTCAACTGAAGCAAATAAGTTATGATAAACAGAATCTGCCAATGTTGAGCTCGTGAGTCTTCCAATCACGTTTTGCTAATTAGGTGACCGTTCATATATGCACACCAAATTGATCAACTATGCACAATCACACAAAAAGGAAGATAACAAAAATTGTTAAAATGCAGGCCATGTTTAATTAATCAATCGATCACGATTAGAGCAGATACCGACCGGACATCAGAATATATTTATTTATTTTGACAACACATCGGAACACAATATTATTGTTATTAAATCAAGTCCAATTCAACTTCAGTTGAGCTAGAACTTGGAGGCTTTAATAGCATCTACAATAATGTTGTTTATTTCAATTTTTGTAACACTAATGTTATGCACCGCGCGTCATGCGGTGCTACAAATATTATGATATAGTGAAGAATATAGGTTTTGACATGGAATATACCTTTCTTTTCGATCAATTCTAATCGACGCGCCCAGATCAATCTTCACACGTGATAATCAACTTTAAGTAATTCTTAGTTTGGGTTACTGTACCTGAGTATCGACATGCACCATCCATTGTGGAATGGACGACGTTGTTTCTATTGAAATCATGAGATCCTAACATATAAAAGCAGAGAGCGTTTCTATTAAATAGTAGTTTCAGTGCATAAACCAGACATCTATACAGTTACTAACAGGCATATATGTAGGTGTAAACATGACAATCCAAATACACAATCCAACGACAAACACATTGTATACAAATAGTAAAGCTTGCATGCAGCACATCTCTATCTAGCCCCCTTTTTTGAAAGCGACATTCGTACCTCCAATAACTGGGAATGTCATATAACGAAGGAATCAGCTCTAGGCCAACAAACCTCAAGCACAAAAACGAAATGTATAAGTGTTTAAAAATATAAGGGGTGAGATTACTTGCGTACTAGGTGGGAGTGTGACAAAGTACCCAAAAGTCTGATATTGACCTTGCATCATAAGACATGTTGTATGCAACACAATGTCAGGAGAATAAGGTGGTG
Source organism: Erodium texanum (assembly GCA_036897725.1). Lineage (NCBI taxonomy): Eukaryota > Viridiplantae > Streptophyta > Magnoliopsida > Geraniales > Geraniaceae > Erodium > Erodium texanum. The sequence continues at coordinate 11,690 of JAYMSW010001674.1, read as the reverse complement.
CTATTTAGGTAATCAAACCCTATTGGGGAAAATGCACAATGGGGAAGGAGTGAGTAAAAATCGTGGATTTTGTGCCTACCGGAGTAAAATTACGGATCACTTCATGATAAACAACATTTTTAATTAGGTCCCAGTCCTTAACATTTTCATCAACATTGGCTATAGTGAAGCCGACACGAGAGGTTACACACGAAACAACTACATACAATTGATCGTGGATGAAAACCTGGATTTGGGAAGAAGATAGGTGGACGTCATATATACCCCATGATTAGTGGCCTTTTTTGCTAGTTTTGTAATCTAGTGGATCAACTGTTGTTGTTTAAATATGTGATGATGATCGATCGACACAGTAAACTATAATCAAACAATGTTACTCCCGTGAACATGTACAAAACATTTCTACCCAAGCATGATCACCTTCCATGATCTAACAAAAGTATGGTCTTCTTTCTTTTTCAAACCTACAAAACAATTGTGAGGCGCAAGCTCAAAAGATTAATTCACCCCCGATAAAAGGAACGAAAGAAATCAAAACTGAAACACAACTTTGGGATCCTTACAAAAATAAGGACCAATAGTGTAATTTTGTAGATGACAGATAGGGCAGAAGAAGTGGATGCTTCTGCCATACAATCTGAAATTGATTTGTATTCTACGGTCAACAGAGAACAAACAGGCCTAAGCTAATGCCATACGCTTCTTGGGTTTTCGGAGCCCAACTGTATTAAGTGTTGCAATTGTATTTAAGTATTTGTTATCTCTTTGGCGAAATCTTCGTATTCTGTAACCGGTTGACGAAGCATGCGGTCCTTTTAACATGGGTTTGCACACTCAGACACAAAGATGCAATTGAATTAATTTAATAATAGAAGAATACAATATTTGACTATTATATGTGGATATTTGAGTATAGGTTTGACGGCGGAATGAGTAGAGGGAGAACAGAACCTTTCCAGGACCTCTGTATATTGGCATTATTGTAGGTTAATGTGATACTCTACGAGCTTAATACATTCCATTTGTGTCGTATTACAGTCGTATCTGTTATTATAGAGATTTATAAGGGATGAGGAGTGCTAACTCTGACTTTGGAAGTGATGTGTTTCTGAAGTTCAAGAGAATTTTTTATCATCATTTTTCTTTTGGTGTGCATTATACACTAAGAATTTTTGTATTACCTTTCACATTTATCCTTGCTCATCTGGTATTAAGTTTACCTAAATCAACACAATAATGAATTTGCTCACTGAAAGTTGAATTCATCGCATAGTGAACATGTGCTTATCAAGTAATTATGACACATTTTCTCAGCACATCTGATCGTTGTCATAGATTTTTTTACTTTCGAACTTAAGATGTTCTTTATTATGTATATCTGACTGGCAATGTGTACTTAGGTGTTAATATTTTTGGGTTGCACCTTACAAATCGGAAGCAAGACTGTCCTAGTAAAGTCATCACCATTCACATGGAGTGTTTAAGTTTGTTTTTGTGTTTAGTGTTATGCATTGTTTTAAAATCTAGTTGGGCTGCCTGCGTTCAACTCTTAAGACAGGGAGTATTGTTCCATAATGGACAATATGGAAATGTTGGAAATACAAATTGTACATGTAGAGTGCATAACTAAAGTCCAGAATCTTGTAGTAAAGAAAATAAGTACAACCCAAGTACTTAATCCTGTGAACCATTGTAGAGTAAAGAACTGAAAGTCGAATGCCAATATATTAAGGCCGCACATGGTTTCTAAAAGAAGATGACAAAGACAATAGTGAGAGAAAATAAGGGTATCTATGCATAGAACACTTGTAACCACAACGACCATTTTATTAGATAGAGTAGTACATCATAACTATTAGTAAGACTGCAGCATACCATCAAAGTGTCACCATGATATAGTGTACAAACTGGAGCCCAATTGTTCCTTGCATCCTTAAATATTCCAACATTCTCATTTTGATAGCATAATGATGTAGATAGACAAGACTCATAAATTGAGAAACTATAAGAATTGAATGAGTCCTCTTACCATTTATATAGAAGCTTCATGGATCTTCTTGAACAAGTTGGATTGACAAGGGACATTGGCAAGGGCAGCTTCATCTAAGAGATCCAACTTCATCTCATCTTCATATATAGTAGGAGTTATAGCAATTGAAGTCCACGCCACACCATCTCTCCAGGAAACATCTCTGCCAATCCATATAGTAAGTCCTATATCATCCCACACATGGTCAAACATTGTTGCCACAGAAAATTTTCCTCTGAGGTCTTAGACAACTAAAATAATAGGCTCCAGCAGAGAATGTTTTATGGTGACAAGGTAAATAGGGAACTCATTTGGAAACTCCAAGACAGATCTAACAGCAACAAAAAACTTCTCAACCCAAGCTTTTTCCTTTGAGCTCATTGAAGAGTAGTTGACACCAGCCACATCTTGAAGGTCCAATAAGCCTCGAAAAAAATTTTCCACGAGCATATTAACATTGTTAACAAAGTCGCCTGAATTGAAACCCAAGCTAAGACTTAGCAGATCAAGCGTATTAGGAGGAACTCAAGAACTTAAGATCATAAAATTAAGTGTCAAGGCAAACATGTATCTAGATATGTCCTTTCAAGCATCTGTCAAGCTCTTCAACTCTTCCAAGGTGCTCTCTTCATCATATAAAACTCCTAGTACCTCTTTTACTCTGCATTTGGCCATTTCCATACTAACCATAAACCCAACGTCCACCTTCCATAATTTAACAAGATAACTATGATAAAATTTTGTATAGATTTGATTGACCTTCACTACAAAAGCTTTCCCATGTCCTTATTGTTCAACCTCTTCGTTTCTTACTCCATTTGCTCCAACCATTTCTTCTAAATTTTGCAACAACCGTTCTTCTATGCTATCATATCCCAATTTTGCATCACTAGTGAATAAGCTTAAACTGCCCACATTCATGATCTTGCAATAACAAAGGGATGTTAATAACATAGACCTCCCACTGTGAACTTGAGCCAAATAATCAAAAACTCTATTAGTTAATGTGTTGTGGATAGAACCTTGCTGCATTGTGTCAGCACATGACCCGTCCTTGATTTTCAAACTAGCAATCTCATTATTAGGACCATCTGATGAGTGGTAATGGAGAATAATGCATCAATATTTGTTAGCTTCTTTACTCAATGTTAATAACTTAAATGCACAACCAACAAGCTTATCATACTCAAGATCGAATGTACTAGCCCTCATATGATGAATGACACCGTTTCTCGTGACAATAAATGTTAAATCAATATTTATGTCAGTCTCTAGCTCAAAACCTACAACTTCAAACCAAATAACGGTGATATCATAAATGACTGACACGAATCTGAAGCCAAGGTTTATCATGAACTCAAACACCTCAATACCATCTGCATGTCTACTCAAGTCACCATCAATACCATAAACTACTACTTCAATTAGAATTGTTGCATCAATAAACCACTTGGAAACTTTGGCACCAAAATAGAGCTGCTCTAGTAAAACAACAACAGAATATATTGTTCTAAGCACACAACATCATTTCTACCAAAAGTAATAATCCTTCCAGTAATGAAATTTTCATATTTGAAATTATTCCAATGAAGAGACAACTCAACACCCATTTCTCCTAAGAATAGACCACATGAAATTTGAAACCTAGGAAGCCATCTCATCCAAATCACCAATTCAGTATTTGACATTACACAAAACATCGTTGTTTCCTCCACCCAATCATTTTGTTTTGAACACAGGACTAGTAAGGGAGCTAAGCCATAATCATATTTCAATCCATAGTGGACAACAAACCCATGTAATTTCCCTTCCTTACCACTCTCCAAACTAGAACCCAAATGATGCTTAAACCCAAAAAAAAAAAACATTCCAAAACCAACCATTTGTTGATTGTACAGCAGAATACCAATACTAATAGGCTCACTTAATTGGGGATTAGCTAACAACGATACATGTAGTCCATTGAGAAGCGTACATACCTCAGACTGAGAAGGTGTAGGAAAATAGTGAGTCAACCCAAAAATTGGATCAACATACTCCTCGTCTATAACAAATCCATCATCAAAATCCAATAAAGCATTGAAATTTTGGGGCTCCTTCTCGCCGACGTCTCTCTCTTCATGCACCCTTAAAATCATATTGGATGGAGCTTTTGAAATCAATAATACAACATCTTCATAATACCCTTCCAGATTCTTAGCTTGGACAATATCTTGGTCAAACAACTCCATCTTGTGAACGTCTCTCTTTCCTAGTATCTCTGAAATCGCATCTGATGGAGCTACCAAAATCGAAGTTGGTTGAGAATGCGAGTTTGTGGATGAATCAAGAAGATGGGTAGGAGAACCCATAGAATCTGATTGTTGTTGAAAATCGAACAGAGCACTAGAACACTTTAATTTCTGAGTGCGTACTTCATTCTCAGGCATTAAATCAACATCAGGTACGTTTAGAAACCTAGCAACCTTGGTTTGTAGCAGTGCAATGGCGTCAGCCATTTCGACCTAAAGACTCGATAAGGAGCCCCTGATTCCATGAAGCTCAGTGTTGATCCTCACGAGTTTGGAATGGAGCTGCTCAGACATATCACCGTAGGTCATTTTGAGTCTGGAAAGATGGCTCTGATACCAATTATACACTCCAAAATGGTGTGTAAGGGGAAAGTGAAGAAATTAAGGTTTGATGATGAAGATAAAGGCAAGAGATGAGAGGAAGAGGAAGAGATAGAGAGAGAGAAATTATAATATGACATTCATCAAATGTGAGTCTCAAGGATAAAGACATGCCTACTTGTAGAGGACACAAATGCATAAGCACTAACAAGACAATAGGTTGGGCTAAATAACCTATTACAATATAATCTCTATTAAATAGATAAAACCCTAATCCAGTAGCTGACCTAATAATAATAGTTGACCCATACAGTATCAAGCCCGACTGAGCTTAGTAGCCATTACAATATTTGACTTGTATCACAACAATTCAAAACACCATAAGAACTTATAAATGAACAAAATGGTGTTAGCTAGTAGAAGAGAATATAATTTTGTAATTCACATTTGTCTTCATTCATTAGGGTTTACCTTTTATATACAAGATACATCTACTTTCAAATTGTACATTTGTATTCAAATAATGAAAGTATATATTGAGTATCTTATCTTTTACTATATTCTGATTTGTATTTGTAATTCATATTAGAATATATTCTATCACACCCCTACAGTCACAATGGGAGGATCACGAACTTTGAGGCTGGAGCGGAAATCATCAAACAAAATACGAGGCAAACCCTTTGTGAAGATATCAGCAATTTGAGATCGGGATGGAACAACACACGAACTTCACCACGGGCAACTTTCTCTCAGAAGAAATGAATGTCCATCTCGATATGCTTGGTACTTTGATGTTGGACCAGATTCCCTGAGAGATAAATGGCGCTGACATTGTCGCAGTAGACCACGGTAGCCTTCTAAACAGTATCATGGAGTTCTAAAAGGAGGTTTTGTATCTAACAAGATTCAGCAACGATATTGGCAACATCCATCTATTCGACCTCTGTACTGGAACGCAATAGTATAAACTGGCGTTCGGAGGACCACGAAATGAGATTATCGTCAATCAAAACACAGTACCCTAAGGTGGACCTATGAGTATCCGGGCATCCTCCCCAATCCACATCCGTGTAATATATAAGATCGGAAAGAGAGGAAAGCTAAATATGAAGAACAAGATGGAGGGAGCCCTCCAATTATCTGGTAATTCTCTTTAGAGCCCGCACATTCACTAGGGTCATACATGTGGAGACAAACCTATTGAACAACATATGTAATATCCAGACGGGTGATAGTAAGATACTGAAGAGCACCAGCGAGGCTACGGTACTGAGACGGATTCTCATATGAAGAACCAGCAATGGAAGTAAACTTAGACTTCATATCCACAGGCGTAGCAGAGGGAGAGCAAGAGGACATGCTAACCATGTCAATAATGTCAATTGTGTATTGGCGCTAAGATAGAAACAGACCATCTAAATGGCGGGTGACAACAATGCCTAAAAAATAACTAAGGCCTCAAGTCCTTCATCGCAAATTTAGAGCTGAGTAAGGACATGATATGCATACGAACTACATCAGTAGAGGCGGTGAGTATAATATCATTCGCGTAAAGTAAAATATAAGCAATATCAGCACCACTACGATAGAAAAATAAGAGTGATCAAATTTACTATGACAAAACCCAATACTGGATACAAAATCTGTGAACCGCTGATACCACGCTCGTGGAGTCTACTTAAGCCCGTAAGGTTGGTGCATATAGACTATCTTAGAGAGGTTCTCATGCAAGAAGGCGGTTTTCACATCCAATTGATGAATGAACTAGCCACGATAGATTGCTATGCTGAGAACTGTACATATAGTAGTAGGCTTGAAGACGGGGAAAAAAGTTTCATCACAATCAACTCCAACCTGTTGAGGCCTGCCATCACCCACAAGACAAGCTTTGTATCGCTTAAAAGATTTGTCAGACCGTTTCTTAACCGAAAAACCCACATAGATCGTATGACATTAGTATCGGGTGGGTGAGGAACCAACTTCTACATCTTATTTTTAATAAGAGCATTATATCCATCGATTATGGAAGCATTCCAATTCGGGTCATTAATTGCATCTTTTGGATTTTTGGGGATAGGAGATGTGGTGGTAGAGGCAGCAAGGTTGAGGATCTTTTTCGGTTTGGTGATGCCTAGACACCCCTGGGTTTCCACAAGGTGACGAGGATGTGGTGGTTGAACTAGTGGTGGAGTTGGTACAGGTGAGGGCATTGGTGGTGTAGGTGAGGTATATGTAGTAGGGACTTGGGTTTGTGTTGGTGAGGTTGCAAAATGGTGTGTTACGGCTGAAGAGATGGGATTATCCAGAAAAGTATAGTCATAGGGTGTTGTAGGGACTTTAGAGACAAAGGGAAATGTTGTTTAATCAAAAATTACATGCCTTGATAAAATAATCTTATCATTGTTAAAGTCATAACACTTATAACCACGATGCGAAGGAGGGAAGCCAAGAAAGAAGCATGGAGTTGATCAATTTTGTAATTTATGAATAGTCGAGGAAGGAAATAAAAGATAACACAAACAACCAAAGACCCGAAGATGAGGATATGAAGGGAATTTCTAATAACGTGCTTGAGTTGGAGTTTTCGAATTCAGAATTTTGGAGGGAATGATGTTGAGAAGATATGTCACCATCTAGAGAGCGTGATGCCAGAACATTTGAGGCATAGAGGACTAAGCGAGCAAGGTTCAAAATAACTTATTAATGGAGCGAATTTTATGTTCCGCCACTCCATTTTGAGAGGACGTATAAGGGCATGAAAAATGAAATGTCATGCCATAATGTGCACAAAGCCTGTCAAAGGACGAATTGGAAAACTCTTTTCCATTGTCGCATTGATGTTCTTTAATTGAACAATGAAACTAAGTTGAAACGAATTTACTGAAATTTTCAAAGAGAAAAAACTTGTAATTTTTGACTAAGAGGAAATGTCCATATAAAATTAGAGAAATCATCCAGAAGCAACATATAATATTTATGACCTACAGAACTTATGGGAGGTCCACAAGTCACTATTCAGAATATCGAAAGGCAGACAAGTAGTAGTCACAGAACCATGAAGAGGTAAAAAAAATATGTTTATTAAGCACACAAGAGCAATAAACAGAAAAAATATTGTCCTTATTATAAACAATGAGTTTATTTGAACTAACATAATTTAAAGTAGCAGGAGGATGACCCAAATGATCATGCCATAAACGGAAAGAAATGGTAGAAAAAGCAGAGTGAGGCAAGGACGACGGAGTAACTAGATAGAGGTCACCCAAGTTGTCACATCTCATAATATGGGTGCCCATCTGAAATTTCTCCACTAAAAAACCAAACGGATCAAACTCAGTAGATGCATGATTATTAGTGACAAATCAACTAACAGAAACAAGGTTTTTTTTTTTTATCAAATTGGGAGCATGCAGTCCATTATCAAGCTTTAAGTTTGGGTGGGAAAGTAAAGATGTTTGGTCATAACCACGAATTGGAATTGTATGACCATTACCGATAATACCATTAGAATTGCTCGCGAATTAAAATAGGATGTGAGTGAACCTGAATTTGATTTCATGTGGGATATGGCTCCGAAGTCCATGTACCAATTATCATCAAGAGAATAGCTTGACATGGCATGGAGTGCGCCTTCAATATCAGTTGATACCGAGGATGTATGGTGAGCTTGCTAGACTGTTGGCCTCGGGTCGAGAAGACCAGGATGTGTAGCACCCGAATGTGGTATGGGCCATGGAGAACCAACTAGAAATGGAGTCGTTGGGTAAGGGCATGAAGGTATCAGCCATTGTGGGAACCAGGGATCCCAGGAGAGGGCCAGAAGTAACATTGGGCAGCTCCCAGACCAAGTTCAGATCAAGGGCCGAGAGCAGACCCGGGCCAGGCCATGAAGGAGGGTTGATTTCGACCTCCCTATCTGTCGAGAAGTCATGGCGCTACTGGTTAGGATGTCGAGCAGGGGCTCGTCGCGAGGTTTGAAACTACGTAGGTTAGGAGCATCATGGGCAGGGGCGCGTTGGTCCAGGCGGTGCTATTTTTGTTTTGGCTGCGATGATGATCGGAGCGCTTGATCCGGGAGATGCGTAGCAGGTCAGCAACATGAAGCAAGGTAGTTCGCCCAGATGATGCCAAATGTCGAGCCTTCCTGATCTCCTCCACCATCAATTTGGACCTCGCCTCATAAAATGACGGAAGAGGTATGCTTTGCTGAATTAATGTTTCCACGCTATCATAATTTTCATTGAGCCCAGCCACAAGTTGCAAAACCAACCTCTGATTTGAAACCGGAGCACCGACACCGGCAAGTTTATCACCCAACATTTTGAGTTCTTGGCAATAAGTAGACATAGAAGAGAATTCACCAACTTCACTCAGGAGAATTGATTCTCCAAATAGACGGCCCATGAGTTTTCATTATCATGAAAAATATTTTTCAATGCAGCCCAAGCTTGATGAGCAGTAAGATTCGGAGCAATTATAGTATTGAGAAGATCAGAGGAAATTATACCATATATCTATTGGAGAACGGTCGCATCCAATTGAAACCATAATGTCGGATCAGTTTGAGAGGCAACAACGTTGGAATCCGTGGTTTTTTCTTGAGCCGTTGGTGTTGCTTCTAAATTCGAAGTGTTATCCGAGGTACCATTATGATCCGGAGTACCTGCAAAAGCAGAAAGGGCAGCAAGTTCAGAGCTGGACAGGATGTGGTGGCTCACCAAAAAGAACCAGCAAATGCACTTAAAATAGCTCAGACCATGTTGAATAGTTTTCAATGTCCATCACAACCGTTATAGGGATCGCGAGCCTTATGTTTATGACTGTCAAAGCTAGATGGAATTTACTATCAACCATGGGAGGGACAAACAAAAAAAAGTGAAGAGAGAAACTCAAGGAGATATGCAGAGAGAGATGCATAAAAAGGGAAGAGGTAGTCGCGGAAGTTTTGAAAAAAATAGGATCGATTTTTGCTTATCTGATACCATATAAGATAAGATAATTCAGAAATTCACACTTTCCTTCATTCATTAAGGTTTATCGTTCATATATAAGATAAATCTATATTCAAATTGTACATCAAGTATTCAAATAAGAAAAATATATATTAAGTATCCTATCTTTCACTATATCCTGATTTGTATTTGTAATTCAAATTAGAATATATTCTACCAGCTAGGTTAAACTAATTTGCAATGGTTTGACAGTACAAATAAAAATATAAAAACTGGTGAAAGGTTGGTGTGTAATAAGATGAAGAACAAAAACACTGAAATTTTTTTAATGTTGAATGATTAGATTCTTGTGATAGGGTGGTTTGGATCGAATTTCATCAATAATTTGAGTATGGTAAGCATGAAACAATGTCTTATTTGTTAATTACAATTACAACCTTGAACAGATATCAATATTTGTCTGATTTAGTGGATGGAATTTTCGTTCCCTTCATTATAAAATTGAGAAGGCGGTATCTTGAATAGAGAAAGAACGTGCGTGTGATATATTTTATCTTTTCTAACTAGAACACTTATTACGATTAGGAATAAAAACAAAATTATATCGGTATTGACGATCCACGAATGCATAATAAAAACATAAAACGCCAGTGACTAACTCTTATTATCATCAATATCGTTTTCAAATAGTGACTAATTCTAGAGTTTCTTAAAACCATCAAAAAAATTACTAAAAGTGTGCAAAATATCAAAAATGTCATTTTCAATATAAAATTTAAAAAATAAAAATTGTTCGTCGAGTTTGTTTAAGTCGAGGAATAAACTTGTGCTCATTAATAGAAAAGTGGAAATCTCAAGCTTAAAGATGCGCATTTCAAATTTTTTTTGGGTACAAAAATAACAGTTTTTAATGATTTTTGGAACCTTTACAATTAATTTTTTATGGTTTCTAAAGTTGTGGTGAAAAAATGTTAGTTGATGATATTAGTGGATTAATTATTGACGTTTTTACCAAAGTTGATTAGTCTAATGTTGAGCATTAGAACTCTGGTCTTAAAGACAGAGTTTAAGTCCCAACGATCTTTCAACTTATGTTGGACTCTCTATCACTCTATCAATTAAAATGGTGGGATCATTTGATGAGCTCCTTTTTACATCATGGTAGTTCCTAATTCATTTATACATTATTCTTAATAATAATTAAGAAAATGAAGTTGTGGTGACCTCTTACAACAAGTTCATCGGTTAGTGCCAGACCAACGCTAAGGAGATAGTGCCGAGGGAAAAAGGACTAGCGTCAGCACTATCTCAGCACCGACTATTCGCAAGGAGTCGAATCCAGACAGCGGTGTCGCGGATTGGGGACCAATCAATGGCCGCCACGTTAGAGAGTCGTTAGGCAACAACTCTCTTGGTGTTTTCCAAAAATGCACTTCCCAACCTCCAAAATTTTCGAAAATACCCTTCAACCAATTCCTATAAATAACCCATCCCATTTCCACTATCCTATATACTATTTTTCCCAAAATCCATTCTACTTCATCTCATCTATTAATTTCTTACCTTCACCTACACTCACATGTATCCCAAAAACAACACCACGTTCAACACCGATTTCAAACCATTTGATCCAAACCTTGCTGAATCCGCTTCACAATTTCCATCTGCCATAATTTTCTTTCGACCATAACTAAGAGGGACCACCGTCACAATCCTCTCCAACTTTCGGTCCCCCACAAATTCCAATGTCTGTGGATTCAATCGGCAACTTCATTACTCACCATGAGGCCCAAAGCTTGTTAGGGATGCAGATTCCAAATATCCGTCCCCAAGTGCTCTTCCAAAATTCGTATGTGTCAGACTGGACCAGCATGCGGGGCTCCGACGGTAGAACAAGTTTGTACCGATACTGGGACAGTAGCAGCTCTTCATGAGGAGGCGGTGTGAACGGCGTGGTAACCAAGGCCGACACTGGCGACAAGGTGTCAATGTCCACACGTCGCCATGAGAAGCATCGTTGAACAGTTAGCGACGACCAGTCAACAACGACCAGTCAAAAGCCAAAAAAAAAAAATATTTTAGGGTTTTAAATAC
>JAYMSW010001673.1:0-15700 GCA_036897725.1 Erodium texanum | reverse complement strand
AACTCAAGAAAAGAAACTCGAAAAATTAAATAATAAACCGAAACCCCAAATAATGTGCTTTAAGGCCCTTCTGTAAATTTTCCACTGAAACTATGGAGCCTAAATTGAAAAATAAGTATCCATAACCTCATAAAATGAAGCATAAACGTATTTCAATGGAAAATGAACTCAAAAAAAGGAAATCTAAAATTAAATGATAAACTGAAACCCAAATAATGTAACTTGAAGGCCCTTCTGTAATTTTCCACCGAAACTGTGGAGCCTAAATTGAAAACTAAGTATCCCTAACCTCATGAAATGCAGTATGGTCGCATTTCAGTGAATAATGAACTCGAAAAACTAAATAATAAACCGAAACCCCAAATAATGTAGGTTGAAGACCCTTCTGTAAAATTTCTACCCAAAACTATGGATCCTAAATTGAAAAGTAAGTGTCCCACACCTCATGAAATGCAATATAAACGTATTTCAGGGGGTAATGAAGTAAGTATCTCTAACCTAATGAAATATCATACAAACACGAAAAAAATAACAATAAACCAAAAATAACAAAGTAAAAAATTAACATACTAAACTTAATGCCCAAAAAAAAATTTGGAGATTCAAAACTCTAAATCGGAATGCCTCTTTTGTCTTTTAAAAAAATTACATGAAGGGCTCTTTCATTTCAAATCTTCCGCCACGCGGCGCGTCCTGGTTATCGACTTGCTTTTTGGGTTGGCTCATGCTTCGACTCAAACACACACGCATCGGTGTCGGACCACCGAAAACGCTTTCACAATGGCAGTTGATTCGTTCATTGACACAAGTTGCGACGGATTCGACCGAGAGAATCCCCCACTATGGATGCTCTAAGTTGTTGTTTTAGAAAACTGTTGACTTTAGTCATATGATCTCTTTAAATTAATAATTAATAATTTATCGATTAATCAGTATCACTATAAATTAATAAATTATCACGGTCCCGATATTATTAATTTATAAAGGTTTTATTGTATTAGGATCTCTTCGGCCAGAGGTTGGGCCGGCCCATAAATTTGGGACCACCATTAGATGCAATGTTGGGCTTGTGCTCAAAGCCCCTTACGAGTCCATAACCACACACACGTACTCAATTTTTTACAATAATGAACACAAACACACTCCAATTTTCACTCCACATACTCTCAATTCATGAATCATCAACGAATTGGAGCCATGTCGTCATGAATCAGTTGCACAAATCTGAATTCGGAGCCAGAATTGGAGTCTTTTCAGTGGAGGCTGATCTCGACGATCAAAGCCTCAAATCTCTTGCTTGTGGTGGTGACCCAATACGCTCTTCTTCACAGGTTCTGATTTTTTTAGGTCACTTCTATCGATCAATTTTTCCTTTTGGGTGAAAGGTTTTGATAGATTTTGAGTTCAATTGCTGACACGAATGTAATGGGTTTTTCAATTGATTGGAGTTGGGAAATGATATTCTTAGTTGACTGCTTAGTTTAATATGTGCATGATTCTGAAATCTGGAGATCAATTTCTCATTGCTGTTTCTGAAAATGCACACATCAAATTGGATGTGAAGCTATGCAAGTTGACTGATCTCTATGCATTTAATGTTCCATACCAATCATTTAAAACATGTTTTTGTCCCTAGAATTGCTTAAGAGTTCACTACAAAACCTGTTATAGTCGCCACTTTGTCGTTGTATTTAAATGGAAGCCCAGCTCAATTAATTTCTCGCTTGATGCACATATTATCTCAATCAGCTACAGAAATATATGTTCAACTCTCCTAAATTTGGACCATATTTATTGTTGGCATATCCAGGAGTGGAAGGTTCTAATGGAGCAGTTTATGAGGTTGGGTATTCTTCGGGTAGAGAACTGGTTTGCTTCTACCCTCTTTATGCATTTTTCGATTAAATGTGTATGCTAAGTAGTTGGCTACATGACAACATGTGGGTCTCTAGTTGATATAGTCAGCCTTGAAAGTGTATAGCCAATTGAGGGTTGACCTAGTGGTCAGTAAGCTCTCTTTACCTCCTTGAACCCAGGGGTTCGGATTCCATTGGGTCATCTGCTTGTGAGCAGGTGTGAGGTTGGAGTTGACATCTGGTTAACTTATGGTAGAATTCGATTGGGTTTTATCGCTATATTGTTGATAAAAAAAAAGTCTTGGAAGTGTATTATATATGTACTTCGGAATATTTAGTAAACAATGCATTAGATGATAGTATGCGGAAATACAGCATGATAATTTGGTTTAGTAAGGAAAAATTTAGCATTGAAGGAGACGGGGCTTGTAGTCCTGTTTATCCGACTATCTATATTACACGACTGGTTTAATAAGACAAATGGCGTACCCCAAGAAATTGGGACACATGACTTGCACGACGACCTTTACTTTTCTTTAGAAGACACGAAAAGGGTAAATGTTGGTCGCTATAGTGTGAGGAAACCAATTGTTTGCATCACTACACATAATTATGTCATCCCCGGGACCATCAAGTTGTGTGATGCTTTCACTTTGAATGGGCCATTTCTTATTGGTGGTGGTACAAGCGTACGCTCTGGATTTTGTGGCCTTTAACTTGTGATCTCGCATATGTTATTGTTTGTAACAAGACACATTGTCTCTTAGCTCAGTCCTGGTTTCCTACAAAACAATATTGTTTTACTTGGTATTGCCATTTACTAAGTTCTGCAGGTATCATGTGGATTCAATCATAACGCTGCCCTACCGATATACACGTGAACTTTGTCCACGACTTCATCAGCAAAATGAGGTTGTCTTCGGTTTTTTCCTTCTTTTCATCATCATTGATTCTTCCAAGATGTTTAGAAATCTTTTCGGTAGTATGTTTATTATAGAGATATACTTATACACATGTACATTCTGCATAATTCCAAGAACACAGTGGTTCCTATGCAAATGGTGATGAAATTGGCAGTTGTGCTAAGACTAGACACTACAGTCCCATTTTATAACGAAGAAACATGTTATTGAATCAGAACTACACTATAATTTGTCATGTTTTGGCCTTTCATTTTTTGTTTGTCATCTATGTTTTTTTTGTGTAAATACCAGAACAACATAAATGTGTTCCCTTGTCTGCTGCAGAACATAAATGCTTTGATCTGATAATAGAGTAGCAAAAAGAAAAAGTAGTGTGTTTTGTCCAAGTAGTTGAGATATATTTGAATTCCTTTGGTTTGACATTTACTATTATTATTTTCATTACTTAACAGGATGTAGATTCCTCTTGTTCTCCCAATGGGTAGGGCTTGGACCCATAAGTAACAGATAATTATTGAGGGCATCTCGAACTCATTATTATTTTGGGGTAAAATTTACTGCATTCTATAATATTTTTTGTTAGTAAATCTTTGAATTAGAAGCTTAAAATGACGTAGATTATTTTCTCATGTATAGTCTCAGTTAGGATCAGGTTTAAGGGCTAGCGTTTAAATCTCAGAGTATTTCGTCATTTTGAAGAAAAAAAAGATAAACAATGAACTAACTAATTTTTTAACATGATTTTGCAATAATGCAATAAAATGACAATTGGGGGGTCACCAACTGACCCTTAGAACAACCACCACGAGGAGGCTAGTTCATTCAAAACTTATTCATTTCGTCAAGAGAATTCATGCGATTCCTCGTTGCACTTGCTAGGCAAGGGGGCATAGATGACTTTGGAGGCAAAACTCATCTCGGCACGAGGCGACACGTGATAGGAATATGTCATTTGAATGGTGAGATACTATTTCAGAATTACAGGTAACGAATTAAATGAATAATTCAAGTACTTTAAAATTGAATATTATTTTTTTTAAGTCGAGATTATATACCTTAATTTAATCACTATATAATTACTCTGGAAAGGATCCGGACACAATTAACTCATATATTAATAATTCGACCCATAGTTAAAGATGTGCTAAAAAAGATTATTATACTTCTTTGTTGAAGTTTAAATAATATATTAGTAAGATTCTATTTTTGTGTATAAATATATATTTAAAGAGTGGTTTGTAAAAAAAGATGGGTGTAGTAAATAGTAATGGCATAAAGGAGAAGGTTGTGTTGTGTGGGGAATGGGGTTGGTTTCAGCAATAGCAATAAATTTAAACATTCAATGTTTGTCCTCTTGGGTCTTGAGAGAGAGAATTGGTTACTTTTTCATGAGATTATTGGTGCAATTAAATGGAATTTGATATAAATTTAGACTACTAATTCATGAAATTCCTTTGTATTTTCATGGTAAATTATGTTTATTTTCATTTTATTATTTTTAGAGAGAGAATGTGGTGACTGAGTCAAGTCTCTCTCTCAACCAATCAAGCAACTCATCATCTCTGATCTCTGATGTGTTGCTGCTGCTCATCTATTCATCATCATTATCACATAATTGCCCCTTCCTACCACCAAAGTGGTCCCACACCAATCTATCTCCCAATCATAGCTCGCCACGTCAAGAACCTGTCAGGACCAACGTGCTCTTGTCTCCGTCGTACCTGGGCCACATTTAATGCCATCACGTGGCGGAGCCTGCAGCGTACGATGTTCTGGGCAATCCAGGCCGTCCGATCTCCATCGGTTTGACTTGTGGCGGGGCCTACTCGACGGGTCCACGTCACGGCGATTAATGGTGTTTTTTCTTCTCCTCGTTAGTCGGGCTCGCTTCTCTTCTTTTTGCTGTTGTCTTATCGGTCGCCGATCCGACGCACCCGCTGACACCGACATGTCCGGTGTTGGGGTGATGGGTTTGGAGACGTTGGATGGGTAAAGATGGACGGCTAGGATCGGGGATGCCATAATCGCCGTCTTTGCGATGACGTGTTTTGCGGAAGAAAACTGTAGACAAGGCTGAGTCCTGCCCTTTATAGACGCTCCTGCTTTCTGAACAAACAAACCACTCCCACCAACCATCTTTGTAAACATTTGTATTATTCCAATTCCAACACATTGATTTGGCTATTATTATTAATAATCATTTTTTAACTCTCTAATATTGGTGAGTCGATATATGAAACTTATAAAATGTTTCCATAACAAAATACTTGTATTGGCTGTAATTTTAGTCTCTTTAATTTAGTTAATTTATAACACATAACTAAAGAGTGAAGAGGAGAAAACGTTACATAAGAAAGTAAAGAATAATATATTAAAATTTTAAAAAATTGATGTTTTCTCTTCTTTTTTAATTCATTATTGTTAGATCATTTTTTTTCTTTTTTTAATTTCTCTCGTCATGTTTTGAAGTTAGTAGTTGTTTTGAAAAAGAAAATAATGCTGGATGCCGAGACTAAATCTAGAGTCGACAATAGCATTTCGTTGATGTTATTTCTTTCACTTGATATCTAATAACGACTCTAATCAACAAAAATACTGTAAAATTATCTATGTGTTCACTTATTCTGATATCTTTTGATTTAATTGTTAAAGTTTGAATTTATGACAATAAAACACATCGTCTAAAACAAAATTTGAAAAGATGATAGGATGAGCGTGCGGGTAGCAGATTGGATGAGTAGGGTTGGATTGTGGAGAGGGTAAAATTTACTAATAATAAGGTAATGATGAGAACAAGGTATTTGAATGAAGTGTATTGAATATGGAAAGAAGAAGAGGAAATAGTAATCAGGAGAGAGAAATTGTGAGTTCATTTGTCTTGTTGTGTGTGTGTTTGACTGGTGAGGAAAGAAACTAAAAGGTAAAAGGTTGGGTTGTTGACCGCCAACATCAGGTCATAATTGCTAGCACTAATGTGCTTTGCTGTGGGACTAGCACCTACTATAGACTATTTGCAATTTAGACAAAATATATAAATGTGAATGAGTGAGTGACTTAATTGTAGGATATCTATAAATTTGGTATTAATTATGTTTTTTGAATTTTAATGTAAAGGGTTAATGTGTGTTGGATTTTGTGGAGTGGGTACAGATGCTTTTGCTGTTTTCTAAAATAATATTAATAATTATGGGAAAACTGCTGTTTTGCATAACCTAATTTTGGAACATCTGACTCAAAATGGCACCATTAACACCGTGTTTACTGCTCTACTCTGCATGTTTGTTGTTTTCTTGTTGTTGATATTGCAGCACTCTCTCTCTCTGTCTCTATGTATATAAAGGGCTATAAGGTGAGCTAGGGTTTTCACTTCATTTGTATGCAGCAGCAGCTGCAAAACAAAAGAGAGAGAGTTGGTGGTGTTTGTGGGGAATGTTGGCTGGCTCGAGGCTTTCCTTGGCAATTCTAGTTGTTCTCAAGCTAAGGCATCAACAACAATTTATATGCCAAGCCTCGGACCAGGCTTCATTCCCCTCAAAACATATCCATATATGTGTTTGAGGAATTATATATATGTAGCAAACTAGGTTGAGAGGAATGTTGTCTGGCTCGAGGTCATAGAGGTTGGTCTTATATATTTTTCTTTTCTATCTAGCTGATCATTAACATGGCTAGCTCTTGCTATCATCTTGAGGATAAATTTTCTGGGTTTTGTTTGGTTTCCTGGAAAATTCATCAAAAGGGTGATTGGTCATTTGCTAGCTAGCTTAGTTGTGTGATGGATAGATATAGATAATTTGTGACCCTATATGATTCTCGGACCAGGCTTCATCCCCCCCAACCAAAACTTTTGCTCTAGCTACCACCAGTTTCATCTCTCAGTAAGTACTTGTTGACCTTATCATATCTTTTTTGTACCTTAAATGTATCTCTCATGTGGGTGCAGGTCAACTTATTCACACCATGTGGCCTCCTACTCCATAAGTTCAGATCTTGAGGTTTACATTTACAGTTCCAATAGGTTCTAACTAAATCAATTATTACAGTTAAAAATTGTATATGTTTTCAGGTTTCTTCTGCAGCTCTTATAAGGTTGTTCATATGATGCAGCACAAGCAAAAGCTAATTAAGCTGCATTTGTGCTTCCTTTTTTCTCTTCAAGGAAAAAGACATTGAAGGAGAGTGTGGAAAATTAATTAAGGGCCATTTCTCAATCACCTTTCTTTTGAATCTTTTCTTGAAACCCATATTAGTCTAATGTTCAATTTTCATGTTGATATGATAGCTTTCACTCTGCAAAACCCAGTAGAGAAAAAGCCCTAGCCTAGCTAAGCTAATATATAGCCTTTCACTTCTCAATATAGTATGTTTATCTATCTAGGGTTTCATAAAAACATCCCTATACCTCAACCTCAAGCTCACACATTCATTTATTTAGAGGTTTTAGATTCTGATTTTGGAGTTTCATTCAAACCCATTCATGTATTAGTGACTGCTGTGATGTGCAGAGTCAAATGTATTAATTGTTGACAAAAACAGCTGATGTACCCATTAGTATTTTATTTAAATATATTAATACAAAGTTACTGTTATATATTAATGCTGCTTTTGTTTCTTAGTGATTGACGTGCAACTACTAATATAAACCTGTACTGACATCTGAAAGACTGAATATATAGATGCCATTCATATATATCTACAAATTGACTATTTGAAAATAATTATAATCATGCAAATTAAAATAACACTATATATAGTAGAGCCATTTTCATCATCAGTGATGACACAAGCACATTTAAAAGATTTTGAAGCAATAAGGACAATAATTATAGAAAGTATTGATGAGGCTTTTTAGGTTGTTGATAAACCAGTTTCTATCCTGAGGAAAGATCAGCTTTCCTTAACTCTCTATCAGATCATAGATAATAATGGAGTCATGGGACAAGTCTAGCGTAGGTAGATTTGAAAGAAAGGAAAAGAAAAGAAATATATTATATTATATTATAAAATAGTGTATATGTGTATGTATTAGCAGATGTCAAGATTCAATAGTAAATGACGACTATCTGATGGCTTCTTCTATATATGCATATCCTCGGGAAATGAAACCCACATTTTCCTACACTCAAAAGACACGGAGGGAGAGAGACCATAGATTCAGCTGAGCAGACACTGTGCATCTCTCATGAAAGCAATCACTGTTCATCTCTTTCTCTCCTTACTTCAATTTATATACTAATGTGTTAATAATAGTATGGATAAAGGGAGCGGGTATAAGTTAATAGATTTGCACGTTAATTTTGTTAAGATGGAGAGAGAACCGAAAGACAAATGAGTTTTATGGTAGGAGATGGTAGTAGACTTCAAATTCTTGAATTTGTTTAATTAATTAATTGATAATGTGATTACATATCTCATTTTGTATTTTATTGAAACAAAACGATAGAGTGTGTGTTAATGTATGGGTGTGAGTAATGTTGTTGAGGTCCTCAATTGACAGGACTTGAAAAATAATTCATTTATTATTTTTAATAAAATATGATCATTACTGTTAAAACAACGGATGATTTTTTGAATTTTGTCACCCTTCGTCAAAAGACTCGACTTATATGTCGACGTGCCCACGGTTTGGGAAGTCAAAATTCACGACACTCCCACACTAGAGCATGAAGTCGCGTTGGTGGATTCCCAATCAGAAATCCACCCATTGTGGATGCTTTTAGTAAGGAGCTTATATATATTTATATAAATATGATAATTTAATTTCTATAGTAGAAGTAAGATTCAAAACTAGTAATGGAGGGAGTGCAGAAAAGTTATATGGGAAGTACCAGGATTAATGGCTCACTTCAGAGTGTAGAGGCATTGATTTGTCCTTTGATGGTGAACTTGTTGGTGCTCATCAGTCACTGCTGCTGAGAAGAAAGAGAGAAGGGATATAACTTGAGTAGCAAGTAATCAAGCATGTATAATAAGATACTGATGTGTTCTTGATTTGATGAATTGAAGAGATATAGCAATGGGTCCAATTCATTCACATATTTCTGTATCCACTCCTATCAGTCCAATCCATCTATCTCTATCATTTTTGTTTACCATTAGTTTCTGATTCTGTCTAATGTTCAAACCCACACACACCCATTTAAATATGTGACTCCTATCCCACCTTTTACCTCTAAATGCTATAATGCTTCCTGTGCTTCTGCTCAAGGGGTATAAAACTTTAAATACCTTATCTATCTTCATGGCCATTCTATTCTATTTCCCAAACTTGCAATTGTAACCACTAAACATAAATAATAATCATATTTATGCATTTCCACAGTGAAAATGTATGGACAATAGTGACAAATACAGTAGTAACAACATTCATGTGCTTGTGGGGTACTTGTGCTACTGTGCATCAGCTTTTGGTCAACTAGTGTTTTTGTTGTCATATAATTTGACAGTACATGTATATTGTAAGACCTACGGGGTAGGAAACAGAGGTAGATTAGTACACTACAGTGTTATTGGGTAATGAACATGTCTTTTTCCACAGTGTACACCTTGGAGCCTTTCCTATTTAGGTTTAGACTAATACATGTATCTAAAACCTTAAATGGGTGTTTCAAATTTATAATTACCTGGTTTATCATCTTAACCCCATCACCTCCAAATACTCTGTGACTGCCCCTGCTGACAATCTTGATGATGAGTTGCTAGCTTTTAAGGTAAGCCTGCAAAAAGGATAACAAGTGACAAGATTTTCATCAGCCCCCATAAAAACAAATAATTGATTACCTGTTAATGATCCAGCAAAGTGCAATGGATTAATAGATTTGCAAGGAAGTAGAGGGTTGAAGGGAAGAAAATGGAGCACAAAATATCATTGATTAACAAAGCATGACTTTACAATCTATATCCTAGACCTGTGAAACTTATAGAGTTGGCAGATTTTTTTTTTTTTTTTTACAAGTTTTCCTATATCCATGGATGTGGTGTAGAATTACAGATTAGTCAAACTCTACAAACTTTCCTATATCCATGGATCTCTAGAAAAGTCTCTTCTCTGCTCTCCAATAACTTTCTACAGAAGAAGCAACTGCAAAAGGCAAAGCCGTGTATGGGCAATTGGCAGATCCCAATTAGAGCGAGGTTATAAAAAACAGAGCAGAATCGTGTTAAATGGATTAATTGATAGAAATGAAGTGGAATCAAGAGAGGTGGAGGGCCATCTGCTGGAGTAGAACCTTCTTCTGGGATGCATTGATGATTCCCTTGCACTCGGCGTCCACCAAAACATCAGACATGATTGCCACTGCGTGCCCAATTGGCTCCTCTGATGCCCTCCTCAACATGAACACCTATGATTACCAATCAATGCAACCAAAAACATATTCACTTTCCAGCACTTCCATAAATGTAAGAAATAAACTTATTAGGATCACAATATCCAAAACTATCTTACATAGGCTAGTATTGAAGATCCTAATCCAATTGAGTTGGCATATAACAAAATGTACTTAGCATCAAGCAAGAACAATTGTAAAGGATATTGTATAGTTCATATGTATAATTACAAAACCTTGGTGAGATCTTTTATGTAACAACCAGCAATTGTGTGTGGACATATGCTCATTGCAAGTAAATATATTAGATGCATAGGAGATGATATGCGACCATGCATACCTGCCCGCGATGTGTTATTTCTATGTAACCGGGTTGCTGAATAAATGGCTCCCCATCTATTTGAACAGGGAAAGGACTGGATGCGTGTATTTTTATCACTTTCCCTTGAGCTAGCCTTCTGGCGTGAGAAAGTCCAACCTATATGGCAGAAT
The DNA here is from genome assembly GCA_036897725.1 of Erodium texanum. Lineage (NCBI taxonomy): Eukaryota > Viridiplantae > Streptophyta > Magnoliopsida > Geraniales > Geraniaceae > Erodium > Erodium texanum. The sequence goes on along the minus strand of JAYMSW010001673.1, from coordinate 5,101 downwards.
GAGCAACGGGAACACACTATATAAAATATTTTTCCCAAGAGAAAAGAAATAAAATTCACGCAAGTTTATGCTGCGATATATTCCTCTGTTTTGATTCTCCCTTTGCTGTTTACAAAGGCAGAAAAGGCATCTAGTTTCTTTGTACAAATGAGCAGGCTTTGTTCCGGGAGTTGTTTATTTTTACTCTATAGTTCTGTTAGTAATAAATGTATCAAATGAAACAAAACACAATCTATTTATACCTTTAGTATAAGTATTATTTATTTTTTCTATGTGCGTTACTTAATCCGTATGGCTGGAAAAATAAAAACTACATATTTCAAAAGACATTAATAAAAAATTATAACAAAATCCAGATGGAATCCAACAATATAATACCAGTCAACTGCAAAGCAGGTCTTTATACTAGTTAGTTAAATGATTGGCTCTTATTTTTTTTACCTGGAGCTCTGCGAGTTCAAACAAGTGTACCTCATGTATATTATCTACGATTCATACCAATTGTCTAACAATAATATAACTAGTCAATTACTAAGTGTTGTATGATGAAATTAACTCTTGACCAGGCTTAAACCAACAGCAACTAAACACTCCCTTGTGCATCATTTTATATGTTGCTTTTTTCTTATTAATTAGCGTTGTGTGCTCCCATTAATGTTTAGTATCAGTGAGTATTGCAACAAATACAGCATACCTGAAGTTTTCCGAGATGCCATGCTCCGCAGATGCAAACAACTTCTAGCATTTTATCATGCATGGACTGAAGACTAAACTCATCATCATGGTTATAGTCGTTTTGCCAAAGATCAACTCCACCCATGTAGCTACCAATGTTAAGCACAATTAAACCCTCAGAACCCTAAGGAGAAACAAGATTAGAGAAGGAGCAAATACTAATGAATACATGAAAAGACAAAGAGCATAATTAGTGGTACCTTTGGAATCTCAATGTCTTTCCCATCAACTTCAAGCCACACTTGCCATGGTAAATCCGCACAAGTTCTGTCCATTATATCCTTAGCACCTTCTTTGGCGTAACGCAACTTATTCACAAACTGCTTATAAAATTTCAGTTATAAGAGGCCAAAAGATTCGATGATGTCTTGCATTGTCACAAAAGTTACAATGCTATCTTGCATTAACACTGACCATGATAACATACTAGTAGCATACGAAAAATAATGGGTACACCTAGGAGAGGAATAGTAGTACCTGACTAGAGAACTTTTGAGGATTTTCCTCCCGCATCAAATGAAACTCGTAGGCAACCTTCGCATCGCATCCAATGCCTATACAAGGAGAATTAGCATATATTAAAACAATAGCAGGAAGCAATAACTAATAAAGGTAACTTCAGAAAGATACCTAAATAGTTCATCATGAACTTGGATTGCTGTCCATCTGGATTGTCATCAGGGTTTTCTTCTCTTATATTTACTTCCCATCTGTCTAGCATATTAACTGCGGAATGATTAATGTCAAGCAAACGTGTGCTTAAGTCACCTCGCCGATCAACCTTTTTGAAACCTCGTCCCCACTGCAAAACCCTTGATAAATCATTGCCTGTGCCTAGGGGAAGAATAGCAACAGGTGGAGGTGATTCAAAATTGCATCTGTCTATTGCATCAAGGACCCATGCAATAGTCCCATCTCCTCCACATACTAAAACCCTAAAATATGGTACATTACTAAACATCTCCAAACCAACATCAGGGCCCTGGGAGGAACTCAGTTCAAAAACCTGCAGAGAGAAATAGTTAAACTCAGTCATATACCATTACCTGCTATTATAGGCAAGGTAAGACATTATCAAAATGCCAAATATCCACATACTCCGTTGCAAGCAAATATAAATCAGTCAACAAAAGAAGAGGAACCTGTTTAATATTGATTTTTTATGCTTTCGAATGGGTAATTTGATCTTTAAAGGTCACAACCAGACATATAATAAGAATATGAAGTGTCCAATATATGTCCATAAAATGTGCAAGAAAGATTTCCACTTGAGACCCTTTGAACCAGAAGGGTTTGGGAGGATGATGGAAGGATGTGCAGGGGAGAAATCATAAACCTTAAAGAAGAAGAAAAAGACCTACCTACAAACTCATATAAGGCAAGCTACGATTTCACATGGTATGCATGGTTAAACATAAAGTTCAATAAATACATTCGAAGAAAGCTTTCTGACTAGTAAAAGTGAGAGTATGATTGGAGATGTGAAGGTCAAATAGTCACCTGAACAGGATTCAATAGCATGTTCAGTCTCCTCTGAAGAGAAGGCCCGTATCGACCTCCACTCTTGGCATTGACGAAGACTAGAAGAGGTCTTGCATCCTGTGGCAAGTCCACTAGTGTATATTTTTTAACTTTGCTATTGTTCACAGTTCCAACCTTTTTCTGTGTTAAGTTTACATCTGGTACTTTGTCATCCTTATGGATTTGGTCGTTGTTCTTTGCACTACCGAATTTATTCACCCCAAAAATGCCATTTAACAAATACTCCATAGTAGTGGCTGCTGAAGCATCCTGCGACTTCTTGTTAACAGTGCAGCCATTTTTGCTTGGCTGACGCCTCCTTCTAGTTTGCTCCCCCGCAGAAGAGCCCATAGTTTCTTCCCTGGCAGAACTTAGAGTTCCATCCTTAATTGTATATTCATCGATTTTTTTCACACAGAGAGGAGAAAGGATTACCCTTCTTAGAGAACCCAAATCACAAACATCACCAGATTCTTTTGACATCTTGGGATGGCATTTTACATGCACGCGGTTCTGACACCATAAGCAATGCCATGTAGGAGAAGCGTCAAGAAATGGAACAGCACACGGTGCATCACAGTAAAAACAGAAAGAAGACATCTCATTATTATCATCTGTGTTAAACCATCTTTCTGACCAATGGTGTAGCACATGACTAAAACCAGCTTGTGCAACGCATTTGCATTCTTTTTGTGCATACTGAGAACAATAAAAATGAGCTGCCACACCACAAACAGCACAGCAATGGACAGGAGTGTGTACCGTAGCTTTTGTAGCTAAGGTTTGAGGGAATACCAGAGAATTAAGGCACACACAACAAGTTGATGGCTGATCATTGTAAGAAAAATCTTCCACCCATGTGTGATGTGACATAGGAACTTTAAGCTTCCTCCATACTTCCTTCTTTGCTAATGCAGCAGCTTTAACCCATTTCAGAGAAGCCCTTCTCTGCCATTTAAGAAATGCATACATGAGAGCAACAAGCCCAAATGACCCCGTGATCAACCACCCAAGAACAGATGTAGTGTAACCGGAGCCCGTGAGGAATCTTATAAGTGAAAACTGTAAATCCACCATTGTGACTCTATTCTCGCAACTGAAATTAAATTCAAGCCACGAACTTCATGCTATCCGGCACCATATGCATTAAGTAAAAAACCCTGATTACAGAAGAAATGGACATTCATGAGAAATAAAATATCTACAGAGTGAAAGAGTTAACAACATACATTACATGTCTAAATGAACCATATCAAGTGTGTATATAAAAGGGCATAAGGCTTGATACCCAGCAATAAAAAGCAACATAGGCAGCTAGTAAAGGAAATCAAATAAGGGGATATATAAAGACACAGAATAGGGTTCAAACCCTTAATGCCTGTTCCTTGAGTGTTGTCTTAACCATCAAATTTTCTCCTTGTAGTATCAAGGAATAGTAGGGATACAGGGTATACAGGATTGTTGGAGCATATTGCTTATACACATGCATGCTTCTTTTCTCCCTGCATGTCCACAAGATATCTGGCAATACCAGAGGAGATAATATCAAAATTAGACCACAAAAGAAACAATATCCAGTCAAGTTATTTCCTTATCCTTGTTATATGCAAGTACACTCAAGAGATCAGCATACATATCGGTAAAGTAATTAAAACTTTTCCTAGGTACTAGCAAGTAGCAACACCCAAACCAACGTTCATGATTACAGCTCCTATAGTATGCACACTATTCTAAAATATAGAACGGGAGGTTTATGCCCTTTTGAATGTCATCACGGGCTTTATTCCCATACTTCAGTGTCATAATTCGATATCCACTACAACCATAAGTTCCCTAATAAATTCCTTAGGCCCCTATCAAAATTGTACAGGAAAACAGAAATATGTATTTCATCAGCAGAATTGAATAATCTATCACCATATTTCTTCTCGGCCTGTGATTTTATACAGCTAATTCATACATGCATGTAGTCTCTGTGGAGCCAAAGATCATACTATGAGCATAAGTTTTCCGAAGCAATCAACAGTAAAACCACTGGTATACCAATTTATGATATTACATAGCCAATTCAAATACTATCTCAAAAGATCCAATTCCAAACCTCATCCGAGCTCATAAATTCTCATAAATAACATAACCAAAACCTTCACAAAGCAATGCTTCATAATTAGCATTTAGACAAATTACAAACATCTAATCAACCTGGCCTCAGATTTTGAATGAATATAGAGACAAACCACGGGCACAACAAATTTTTCATTGGCTCTACTGAACGATCAATTTCTCAATTCGTGATACTGGATAGCCAATTCAATTTCTATCTCAGAGGATCCGATTCCAAACATCATCCTGAACTCATAAATTCTCATAAATAACGAAACCAAAACCTTTACAGCGCAATGCTTCATAGATAGCATTTAGACAAATTACAAACATCTAATCAACCTGACCTCAGATTTGAATGAATATAGAGACAAACACAAGGTTTAGACAAATTCAACCACAAATCCGCATGAAACACCAGACGATCAGCAGCAAAATTCAATCAAGAAGTTTTGCAAACAAGTCAGATTGAAATTGAAGCGGAGGCGACCTAGAGAAGACGCAATCGTGGAGGATCGGAGATGAAACTGACCTGAGGAGACGAAGAGCAGTTCCGAAGAGCTGAGGAACATGCGAGAGAGAAAATGGCGGGAAAGCGGCCGGAGAGGTATCGGAAGATGGAGGAGCAGGAGAGAGAGAGAGAGAGAGGCTGTGGATAACGGAAATTGGAGCATTTTTATTTATATATAACGCTTAGAATTAGGGGTTGCGATTTGAGGAGAGAAAGAGTTTTATAAAAAAA
>JAYMSW010001672.1:0-15700 GCA_036897725.1 Erodium texanum | reverse complement strand
CAGCTCCGGCGTCTACGGAGCTCCCTCAACTCTACTCCGAGGACTGCTCGGATCCGATCAACACCAACACCAACAAATTAGCCAGCAGCATAATCAATCTCATACTTATCAGTACGATCCTCCAAACTATGGCATGAACAATAATAATACTAATGATTTGTTGCCACCAACTTGGTCCAAGGTGCCCCAGTTCCTGAGGACTTCGCCGCCCAAACAGCCGCCGCATAGCCCGTTGCAATTCTCCAACAACGCTCCGTTTTGGAACGCCTCGGCCGGAGCCATGGCTGATGTGCGGTCGAGCTTCTTCCCCTCCTTGCATACTCAACTTCCCACCCAAGGTTTTGATGACCATAAGCCCGCCAAGGTACGTAATGTGATGAGCATAAAAACGAGTGCTCGTTCATAAATAAGGCTTTGATTCTATGTTAAAGTTTTTACGCTCGATTATCAGATTAATATGTCTGAGGCACGGGGAGAGACGGGTGGTGGAGGTGCGGTGGTTGCGAATAAAAGCAGCGAAACAGCTTCGAAAAGGCCTAGGAAAGAATCTCCGTCGCCTTTGCCAGCATTTAAGGTACGAATTTTATGTGATGATTTATTTTTATTTTTGATGTGAAGCTTTTTGTACAACATGAATGAGAATTGTTGTAGCTTTTGGTTCTTTTTTCTTACTTAGGTAAGAAAAGAGAAGATGGGGGACAGAATCACTGCACTTCAACAATTGGTTTCACCTTTCGGAAAGGTAAGAAATTCAATATTTATCATCAAATTTTCCAGAGAAAAAGAAAAGGAAAGTATGTATATATAGTTCATAGAAACTGATGATCATCATCATGTTATGTTTCAGACTGATACAGCCTCAGTGCTTTCTGAAGCCATTGAATACATCAAATTCCTCCATGAACAAGTCAATGTAAGTTCTTTTGGATTGCAATTCAATGTGAAAAACCTAAAAGAATCAATCTTTACTTTATGTTATTAATATCTTTTTTTATATATGTATAAAAACAGGTCTTAAGTACCCCATACATGAAAAGTGGAACTCCCATACAACACCAGCAGGTACAAGATTCTCTTTACTTTATTAACTTCTTACTGATTTTTATTCGGTTCAGGGTTGGGGATTCAGAGTTCAGGGTTTAAGGATCAGTGTACAGGTCTCTGATTATGATGAAGACAAATAGAACTACATTGTAATTTTTGGTGTTCTTGTTGATACAGAGTTCAGATAAATCTAGCAAGGACCCTGAGGGGCCAAAGCAGGACTTGAGGAGCAGAGGGTTGTGCCTGGTCCCGGTTTCAAGCACTTTTCCGGTGGCCCACGAGACGACGGTGGACTTCTGGACCCCTACATTTGGAGGGACATTCAGGTAGGAAAGCTAGAGATGATCAAGAGAAGGTGGTGGACATTACACTTGGGCATAGAATTTGAAATTGATTCTCATCTCTACAAATAGTATGATATTTTCTTATCAATCAAGCCCTTCACAAGTTGAGAGATGTTAAGAAAAATCAATGAGGGAGAGAATCATAGAAATTCTGAGCAAGCCCTCAAGAAAATGTATAATGTTGGTGAAGGAGAAAAGGAAGGATAGAGATGACCCCTCCAAGGGACATGCCATTGTTGGGAAAGCTAAGCATCCTCATTGATGTAATAATAAATTGATCAAGAATTAGAATTAGGGTTTTAGATTAATTTGATTAGAGAGCAAGATATGCTAAAATTTAGTGGCTAATTGTTTACTCATTATAACTAGTCCATTTCAATACAAGTAGCAAATGAAGAAGGATATATAGTATAAATTGAGTTTTTCATTTTCATTGCTTTATGTTATTGTTATGATCAATTGGTCTGTTAACAAAAGTTAATAGACTCGAGTTTTTATTTATTTATCGAATATTTGTCCGATAATGTAATAATAACTAATGTTTTTATGTTAATCTTATTACATAGATTAGTGCAATTTATATTAATAAAATTCTAAAAGAGGGTGAGCAAGCACTATCTTTTTTTTAAATATGATTTACAGAATAAGAGAGGGAAAGATAAAAGAGTTTTGAAAGGAGCATAATTGAATTCTAGAATAAGAGAGAGTGTGGGGATGTCAATTGATTGGAAATCTCACTTTTGATTTGTTTTGTGTTTGGAATATGTTAGTGGAAGTCAGAGGGTGACCCACAAATTCTTATTTTCATTTTATTTGTGTGTTTTTAATGATTAAATCTTTTTAATTTTCTTTATTTTATTGGAAAAAGAAGAGTGTGGGGAGATGCTAAGAACCATGCCTTCTGTGCTTTTCATCCAATGGTCACATTGAGGAGCTTCCATTGGAAGGTGTAGATAGGAGCCAAAGCTTTACAATAATTTATTTGTAAATGTTATTATCCACAAAATTGACATTTGAAAACCCTAGACATTGAGATGGTCCTCAAAATGTATTTTTTATGATGCTTGTTCAATATTCTTCTGATTTTTCTAAATAAAGAAGAATTAAAATTATGATACATGGACAAGTGGACAGTGGTGTAGTCTTGGCATAATGTATTATAAATATTTATAAATTTTATCATTTCAAAAAGGATAATATCAGTTTAGGAGGATGTGGAAGGCTTGAATCGGACAGTCTAGATGTAAATGATGGTGCGAGTTACCACGGATAGGAGGTCCATAAACCCGGATTCATGTGGGTCGCTTGAGTGTTGTAGTATTGTGTAGGTTTAGTCTATTTAGATAGGCAGTAGTGTTTTATGACCAGCTTCAGCTTGTAGTAGTGTCAACTTCGTCTAGTTTCGATGCTGACTCTGCTGGACAGTGTGCCAGCTACGTGGTCGGTGTTTTGTTCCAATTTTGACTAGATAGTATCTGCCCTGTACGTACATGTGTTGTAATGTATGTCATTCGTGATATATAAATTTGATAGATGTTGTGTTAAAAAAGGAGGATAATATCAAACCTTATAATATAGAGGGTAAAAAATAATAATTAATTATTGGTAGCTACAATTGCCAAAGTAAGGGCAACGCATGAAGAACATAGAAAACTCAGGTGTTGCGTCGATTCGAAAAAAGATTTTTTGATGAAAAGACTCTTTAACTCTTTAATTAAAGTTAACTACTTACATCCGTGACACTTTAAACAATTCAATCTAAACGTGATACATATTGAGAACAAAAAAACAAACAAAAATATTATATTTTTCTCCATACCTGAATAAAACGCCTACCCCAGGCTTAGGAGTGTGGTGGGAATTTATAATCACAGGTATTATTGCTATTCCACGAACCCTAGTTAAGGTACATAATTAGGTACTTATCAATGCTAGCCACAAATGGGAGGAAATAATATGAGGATCTTAAACCTAAAAATCTACTTGATTAGTAAATCTTGCAATCTACTTTACCTCCCATGACTTGTGATCCTATTGGCTGAAGACTATAGAAACATTTTCCTTTATGTCATGCCCTAGGGATCATCACAATATTTTAGGTTGTGAATGTGGCTGCATTATTGTGCTAATTATAAGGTGTGAGTAATCAGCATAATTAGGTACTTGATATTGGAGATTTGTCTTCACTATCAAGTCTGTTGAGTAACTTCTTTTTAACAATGATGATCTCTTGATTTCCTGTACAAAGTAATCAAGAGAAATAATGCATTGGCAAATACTTTTGCCAAAAGGATTTAATTCTTACAATTAGAGGGTTAGTCTAATTTAATCATTTAAATAATACATCACAATGATGCATGTGCATGATCTGAGGGATGACACAGCCTTAGCACCCTTGTAAACTGTTCACATGCACAAGTGAGGATGTACAGAGGTAGTAAAATACTCTGAAAATAGAATTTTTTTTTTTTTTTGAAATGGTGAATCAAATCTTAACTAGTATCTACAAGGTAATGTAATACACAATGTGTCCTTTTGATATAAATCATGTTGTATCTAGTTTGATATTGTAAAAGTAATTTGAAGTTTCGAATATCATTATACCAAATATCTTTAAATTAAAAGACAAATTAGATGTATTGAGTTATACGATATAAATAAATGTTTGTCAGAAATTTTTGTAAGGACATAATATATAGTAGATGAATTTAATTAATTGTAATCTTATCAGCCATGTAAAATTGGTGGTGTTAGAGTCATTTTTTACAAATAATTTTTTGTAAGAACAAGAGGAAGGACTTGGTTCTTTCTTTTGCTAAATGGAGACCCTCTTGCTTTGTCTGAAAACTGTTTAAAGTAGTACAGTAGTATTATGCTTTTTGTCACCTAGCTAACTATAGTGCTCAAAGCCTGAAACATAGTTACCAATGAGTACATCTTCTGACAAAGAAAACAAAAGAAAAGGGCTTCTTTTTTATTCCAATAGGGTATCTAGTAAGGAAGAAGGAAATGGAATCTTACAATTATTGTGAGGTAGAACTGATTGTTGTAACTTGTAAGGTACCCTAATTTCTTTTTCTTTTCTCTTCCCTTATTTTCTTGGTGGAGCCTAATCCAATGAACAAAGATTTTCTTCATTGACAATAGTATGTCTTAAATCTTAACAAAATATGGAATTTAATTCAATCATGTAGTTGGGTTCTATTATCCTCAAACACTTGTAAGGTACGTGTTTTTGTAGACAATATGTTGTATTATATACTGATTTTATGTATTTTATAATAAATTTCATACATAGTTTCCTAAATGTTATTATGCTATGTCTAACAAATCAGTTTATTTATTAAATCACTAATAGTAAAAGAAAAGATAATAATATTATAGACGTCTGAGGTGATGTGAGTAACAATTCTTATTGTCAGCTCGTATAATGCATAATAATCAGACTGGACCGAACGGTACACCAAACGTACACATAAGATAATCCAAGACTCACAACTATAAATAACACAAACAACGATAAATAATAACAATTATTTAACACTCTTAACCACTGTACTTCTGATGATTGCTGGGCAAGTTAATTACCCTAATAGAAAACGAATTGTTAGAGATTGAAGATACAGTACAATTAGTTTATTTTATGGTACACTTTTTTCAAAATCATCCCATATATTCAGTTAATTACATAGTTGTAGTAGGTTGTGTGATTAGATTCATAAACAGAAGATCTGAGTTGAGACAAAGCAAAATGGAATAATTAAGTAACATGGCAATGCCACTGAATTGTTGACAAATAATATGGAAAAAAAAAAAAGAAGATGATTCCAATGACAAAATCTTCCTAGTGGCAGCTGCCAGAATGAAGATTATATATCTCCTTTTCTCATAACCTCTTTTTCCTATTACTACTATTGCACAACAGTTCAATCCTTGAAATAGTAAAAGAAGGGGAAGAACAATTTGTGACAGTACTTTGTAAGGACAGAATATTGAACTGCAAAAAATCTTCTTCACATTCCAATATCTCCCAAGTGTCTCTGATTGATCATCTGATATGTTTTCTCTGACAACTTGGTACAAATATTTCTCCTACAAATTCCTAACCTATAGATCATTGTACTTTCACTAATGTGTCATTTGTAGTTTTTGTGTTACATCTTAATTCTCACACTCGCAAGCAGATCCCGACTTGCAATGCAAGACAAGTCAAGAAATCCGACTTAGTGACAACCAATGTAGAGTGTAGTCAATGAGTGCAACGAGAAAGAACTATAGTCTTCGCATGGTCGTCACCTTCTGTTAAAATTCGTAAGATGTCAAATATGGTTTTGAGATAATCAAAACCGTGTAATTAATACAGGAGCTGATATTATTAATTGTGCTAACCTTAGTATAGAAGTTAGACATGATCGCAATGCTCAAAATTTCCTTTCGACTTATGAGCTGTTGAGCCACTTGTTCAGCATATTTCTTATGCTTATGTTGGGCCTTGCCATCGTAGGTGCTATTGGTTGAACTTAAGCAATTTGGGCTTTGTACACTTCTCAAGTTCGCATAACTATATAACACATTAAATGTCAAGGAGATTATATAAAGACTCTACACTCAATTTACATATATGGCCTTTTGGTTCTTAGCTTAAATGGAGAGTAATAAAGAAATGGAGCATGTACTTGTTAGGTTTAGTGGTGTGATTAAGGGAGTTGTTTTTTTTTTTCTTAATCACTTGGGTTCGAATGTTAGTGGCTACAAATAAAATGTTAGCTGCGTCTAACTTAGATATGGTAATAAAGTCAAAGTTGTGAATCAAAGTTCTATTTTAAATTATAGATTTGGGCTCCTATAATTTTGAAGTTTTTAGTTAGTTTGAACTTTAACATAGTGGTAATAAAGCTTCATTCATCTTCTCTTTAACCCCTCCATGTCATTTGTTCTAGGCTCGAGGTCTTGGTGTAAAATCCGATTCTCAATCTTGGTTGTAAGTAAGGTGATTAAACAAATCCTAACCTGAACCCGATTTTTGACTACTACATGGTCAATTGGCTCAAGGGTAGAGTTGGGTGGGTCCTTGTCTTTATTACATATTGGTGGTCACTTTGCAAACCATAGTAATTATCTTTCGATTGTGACTACTCAGAGCTAGGTCAATTGTAAGGGGCCAACATATCGGACACCTGAAGTTGGTAGGTTTCTTGCCCTAAGCTATCAATGCTTCTAATAGAATATTATGTTATTTTTTCTGTTGTATTTATTTTCGGTCTTTCTTATGATCTGATCGTCTGATATACTGCTCTTAAGTTGCGATTATTTTTAGTGGTATATACTATTGAAATCATTGATCCTTGACAACATCTTTTGCCAATGGTTCTTGCATTGTTTGGATTTCATTATTGACCCACGTTTCTTCAACGAATTGTAGTACGCCGCAACTCCTCTCCAATACTTTTTCCTCTTATTGTAATTTCCATTGATTGCATCACATGAATTGTGAATCCAAACATCCACCAACATGTTCTCGGTCTCAACATTCTACGTCATGCAAGAAGTCTTCGGGGTTTCTCCCACGGTCGGATGTTCCTCCGTCGGGCTTCTTCCTCGTCACTGGTCGACTCTTATCAGATGGGGTCGGGGGTGATCGTCGACACTTTTCATGGACCACATATCGTGCACAAGCACAGACATCTAGTGACAGTAGAGAATTTGCATATTTATGAGATTTGGTTATTGGTTAAGCAATTGTTGCTGTATAAAATGCCATATTTCGGGAGAGATGAGAGATTGTTGGTTGAGGAAGACTAAGAGTTTTGCATAGATATGTTGGTTAGGTTTGGGTTGACGATTAAATGGGAGATGAGTGTGTTGAATTGGTTGATTGATTAATTATTGTTGTTGTGCTCACGAGAGAACAAAGGGTACAAAAAAAATAAGGAGTGAATAGAATTAAAGAAGATGAAAATGGAATAGCTGGTGTGTAATGTGTATGATCTTACCACTTAAAATTCAAATTTTTTTTTTGAAAGATTAAAATCCATATCTTAGCAGCATTCTTAAGTCATGGTTGGAGATGCCCTTACTTATGTTTCGTTCTTTTGGCAATTTGCAGATATGTGGAACAAAAAAAAGCAACTTTTAGAGCTAAAAGGAAATTAAGGAGGAATTCAGAGAGTGGCACGGACATTGTCAGTTTGTGCCCTCTTTGGTACCAGACATTTGCATGGTCTTGCCTTCTTCGATGTTAGTTCTCAGCACAGGCTGTCCCAACCTCGGTCCTCGAGAAAAGCACAGCCATGCTGTCCTTGGTGACAGACCTTGGCATAACCGTGCCGGCCTCGTTACACTGGAACACTTGAGGATCAACTTTCAAGAGGATTTTGGCACTGTCTTCATCACGGTCGTGCCCTCGTAGGTGCCAGACGTTGGAACGACTATGCCTTCCTTGGTTCCTTCCTTACCTGAAAAGCCTAGAGTGTTGTGTTTTCCTCCCAATCTCGAGCATAGCCGTGTCGTCCTCGTTTTCAAATACAAGTTGCATCTTCAGCTTTTTCTCCCTGACTTCAAAACGATCATGCCTTCCTCGGTGACATTTCAGCATCGACCTTGTCACCGACATGTCGTGTAATATGTTTTTTTAGAGTCACTTCTTTATTTTGCCCCCCCTCCCCCCCCAGATAGGTATATATAGAAAACATATGGTTTTAGGATTGGAATCAGATATTTTGAGGGTTTAGAGAGAGAATAAGATATTGAAGTTATAAAGTTTTAGTTGAAATTGGTAAAATATATATCACATGAATACCCACAACTGGTTCTGTCTCAAGTCTCAGTTATCAAGAGAAGGGTAGGACCTTGGAATGGTTTGATGTTTAGTTGGACACCGTGTCCGAAAGTAAACCAATAATACATAACTCGAGATATAGTTATAACCAAACCAATAATATGCCAACTCTACAATGGCCAAATTTATATATACTCATGTAAAATTCATGTGATCCCAGAAAATAGAACAATTACAAATATATGTGGTACATATTGAACTAAAAACGATAACATGATCTTGAGCCCAACCATGAAATAAATAGGAGAGACCTACTGAAGAAACGTGACAATATGCATTAATATCAACCACCGCAAAATAAATAGAGAGACCTACTAAATAATTGTGATAGTAAATTTATCAACCACAAATAAAGTCATAATCTAGACAAATAAAAAGAAAAATCTCTCTCTCTCCCCCTCTCTCTCTCTCTTCTATATCTAAATCCTCGGAACTCCATTTTTTTTCTTTTCAATTTGTCATTTTTCCATATGGAGCTTGTCCTCACCTTCATCTTCTTCTTCTTCCTGCTCATCAAGATAATCAAGAGATCAAAACCCAGAAATCTTCCTCCAAGTCCATGGAAGCTCCCAATCATAGGCAACATGCACCAACTAGCCTCTTCTCGTTCACTCCCACATCACACCCTAAGAGACTTGGCCATGAAGCATGGACCTCTAATGTACCTACAACTCGGTGAAGTTCCCACAATCGTCGTCTCTTCCCCAGAAACAGCAAAGGAAGTACTAAAAACCCATGACCTAAACTTCTCCAACAGGCCTCCCCTTCTTGCCGGCAAGGTCATGTCCTATGACGCCAAAAACATCACCTTCTCCCCTTACGGCAGATACTGGAGGCAGCTCCGAAAGATCTGCACGACCGAGGTTTTGAGCCAGAGTCGTGTCCAGTCTTTCAAGTCCATCAGAGAAGAGGAGGTCTCGAATATGATCAAATCCATATCTTCGAGTATAGGATCGTCCGTCGATCTTAGTACTATGATTTTTTCACTGACGTACAGCATAACGTCGAGGGCTGCTTTTGGTAAGAGATGTGAGGAGCAAGAGAGGTTCATTTCTATCATTGCTGAGACTATGGAGCTGGCTGCGGGTTTTTGCCTTTCGGATATGTATCCTTCTGTTAAGGTTTTGGAGGTTGTTAGTGGATTGAGGCCTCGGCTTGAGAAGCTGCATCGAGAAAGTGATAAGATACTAGAGAACATTATTTATCATCATAGAGAAAGGAAGAAGATGGTAGGGTATGGTGATGGAGATGGAGATCAGAAAGATCTTGTTGATGTTCTTTTACAGATTCAAGCAGAGGGAGATCTCGAGTTTCGTATCACCGATGACAACATCAAAGCAGTGATACTGGTTAGTACATAAGTTACTTTGATCTATAACGTTTGTAGCAAGTATAGTTAGCAATCAACTTTATTTAAAAGCAAGAGAGTAATACCCACGAGATTCTTAATTATCATTAAGATTGATATATCATTAATATCCCTTACTTCTACATAAGTAAGTTGGAACTTAGAATCTGGTTTATAGGCCAGAGTTTGAGTGCTTGATTGCTAGATCAACTAGTTTTGGTACATAAGCTTTTTTTTATATATAAATTTTATTTGCAATTTGCAATTTTATGTTTCAAGTATATGTAGCCATCAAAATTATTTAAGTAAGGTGACACTATCTACCTGATCCTTAATTATTATTAAAATTGATGTATTAATGACGTAATTATAAGTCACCTTTATATAGAAATGAATTCATTAATATCACATAACCCCACTTTTTTATTTTAAGTAAGAAGATACCTTCACAAAGATTGAGAGAGAGTCTCAACAAGAGTTGGAAAGATAAAAATGGGTAATAATACCATTGTTGTGGATGATACTAGTTCCCTGAACGATGTTATTGCACATCTTGTAGGACGTTTTTGCAGCTGGAAGTGAGACATCATCGACAACCGTCGAGTGGGCGATGTCAGAAATGCTAAAAAACCCCAGGGTGATGAAGGAGGCGCAAGCCGAGGTAAGGAAGTTATTCAATGAAAAAGGAAACGCTAACGACGAAACAGGCCTACATAAGTTGAAGTACTTAACATCAGTAATAAAGGAAACACTAAGGCTACACCCTTCCGGGCCATTGTCATTGCCAAGGGAATGTGTAGAAAGTTGTGTTATGAACGGATACGAAATACCTGCAAAGGCCAAAGTCATTGTCAACGTATGGGCCATCGGAAGAGATCCCAAGTACTGGAACGACGCAGAGATGTTTTACCCGGAAAGATTTCTGGATAGCTCAGTAGATTACAGAGGGTCGCATTTTGAGTTCATCCCGTTCGGTGCTGGGAAAAGGATTTGCCCGGGCATGTCATTTGCTATACCTAATATCGAGTTGCCACTTGCAAAACTACTATACCATTTCGATTGGAAACTTCCTAATGGAAAGCGGCCGGAAGATCTAGACATGACCGAGAAATTTGGCTTAAGTGTGCCAAGAAAAGAAAATCTGGTCGCGATTCCCGTTCCGTATGGCTCATTAGTTCAACAAGTCGCTTCATAAAATAGACAGTAAGTGTGAGTTCAAGACAAAGCTTACAATAACAAGGTTTCTATTATCCTATGCCTAGTTTGTGTACAATAACGATAATGAAATGTTGCATATGTTACATTTTCTGTACAATATCATATTTGAAATCCTAGTGATGCTAAAAAAAAACTAAGGTTCTGACTTCAGCTTGAATAGTCATGAGACTCAACCCATAACTTCAGTGTTCCTTTGAAGGTCATTTTCTCATGCTCAAAAGTTTTCACAAACAGATAATCAAGCTGGACATCTATATATAATAAGTTTTGACAAAATGACATTTTCTAGTTATATACGTTTTTAACTCGGATATTCCCAACTTTGATATGTTTTCTAAACCCTTTTAAGTTACATTTCATATTGCTGTTAGTAATTTTGCTGAAATTTTTTTATCAAATAAAAGAAAAATACATTAGAAAATAAAAAAGTATGGGTTTCCGGGGTGGAAACAACAAACCCAAACAGATATTTGGTACAAAAGGAACCCAAACTCCACTCCCAAGAAAGAGACGAGTCCGAGGCCTTCTCTAATTGGACTAGTGAATAGAGACACAGGGGACTAGAACCAAGTGTATTTTCGGGTCATAAAGGAATTGAGCAATCCATGCCCCCCGCACTAAAACGTTGATTGGTCAGTCTCAATCCTGACTTCGAAACAATCAATTACATGACCCAGAAAGGAAAGGAGGAGCCCGAAAAAACCTCAAGAGAGGAAGTCTGTAAAAAAAAAAAAATCTTTAATTGCGTCACAAAAAATCATTAACGACGAAATAAATCACTTACACGAGAAACAGATTCCATGAGCCTCTTCTTTACTTAGCTCCATGAACGAAACCCAATTGCAACTTTGATTTGCGCCGATATTCATGAAACTCGTATGATTCAAGGTTTGTTGCGGTTCTTGTTCTGTTTTGCTTTCAAAGAACATCTCCAATAGTATTAGCTCACTACTGGGTGAATAAAGGATAAAAATAGAATTTTCGAGGAGAAAAAGGATGATTAGGACTTGCTACACAGTAGATAGAAGAATAGGGTGGATGAATAGCTTATGGGTTGTAAGTTGTAACCTATACTCAAACCATAAAAACAAATTTTATCAATATTTAGTAAGTTTACTTAATTAGAAATTATATATTTTAGTGTTTTTTTCGGTCAAATATTGAAAGCTTTGATCTTCTTTACCAGATCAGGTAGGGTCTAAAAAAGGAAAATAATAATTGAAGAGTGAGGTCAAATCCATGGATACAAAACCTGCCCTCAAGGGAAGAGTTGAGTAGGTCCTTGTCTTTATGGTAACCATAAATGAGATAATTGGGAGCTCATTTATTATTATTTTTTCCTTTTGAACAAATAAATTTATATATCTCGACAGATATACCTTACAACTATTGTATACACTAAGCAGATACAAACCAGACAATCTGGCACAACTATCCAGTCGAAGCTGGCACTAACCACTAACCACGTAACTGGCACACAGTCCAGTAGGTCGGCATCGAGACCAGTCTGACACTGATACTACAACCAACCGAGACTGGTCACAAACAGTGATACCTACCTAAACATAATACTAATTAACCTATCACATACCTATACTACCACACTTCGATGACCATAGGGACCTGGACTTCTGGACCTCCCTACTGTGGTACCTCGCGCCATCATTCGGATATGGCCTATCCTATACAGGCACCCCACACCCTTTTAAACTCAAGTTGAGTCGATGGCGAATTAACAGCTATCTCCCACGACAATTGCTTCTTAGTAGGTGATGACGACAGGATCCGATGATCCGGGATCTGAGACTCTTGGGGAAAACCGACGGTGTATTGGCAGAGCATCCGACGACTCTCCAGCGAGACACTAGCTGCTGCCAAATCTACTCCACTGTGGCCAAGGTCAAATTGGTTCGGGATTTGGCGAGTTGGGGTTCACCAGCCGAAGGGCTGCTCAGGACGAAACTGTTTCTACAAGAGCCACGGACCATTCTGGCGCGACGACAGGCGAGACGGCTAGGAGAGGAGCAGGCGGACCGGTGACAAAAATAAAACAGGGAGGAGAGGAGCGGGGGGAGGGCACGGGGGCTCTTCCCCCACCCGACGATAGCATTGCTGAGAAGACGATGGCACTGCTGAGAAGTTAGGATACCTTTTTAAAACTAAACTTGGGGAGCTCATTTATGGTTAAAAGATTAAGACAAAAAGTTGTTCGTTTATGATATTTTGGTGGCCTTTACTTGAGTGTCTAGCTCATGAAGCGGCAAAAATTGCATTCATTTTACGGACGATGGGATTTTGGGTTTTGGGATGGCAATGCGGTTTCTTGTGAGCTTCCCATCTTTTATTATGATCCGAATTTAAAAGATTTATTAAAATCCACTTTTTTTTGTAAGTGTTTGTTTGAGAGTCGCCAGTGGGGTCGATCTATTAGTCCTTACAGTCGTTACAGAAATGAGAATAACTAAATTTGTATGACTATAAAACTATAATTAAGTCTTCAGTTATTAGTTTAAGTTTTTAATTGAGTTTATTCTCTAATATGGTATTAGAGAACCAACTTAACTCTATCTTAATAATTGAATACTCAATTATAATTTTATATTCCTACAAAACTTGATAGGATTTTGGGTGTTAGAGATGTCAATTATAACATCGGCTTAAATAATCAGTCTGATCCTCCACTTATAAGTTCAAGTTTTTAGATGAGTCAGACCTAAAAAACACTGTTTACTTTTGCGGTTCGAAGAGTTTTATGCTACGCATATTCGAACGTGAACGTTTCTAATCTATAAATCATGCAAAAAATTGGGTGGTGACCAAAATGAACTTTTCTGAAGAGTCATAGGTGTACCGTCACAGTTTTCGGCCGATTTTCATAAAAGTTAACATGATCAAAATATATGATACCCACTATCAAAATTTTTTTTACCCTCCAAATCTATAAACATGAACGTTTCTAATCTATTACTCAAGCAAAAAATTGAGTGGTCACGAAAATGAATTTTTTAGAAGAGTCGTAGGTGTACGATCATAGTTTTCAGCTGATATCACTAGAAGTTAACATGGTCAAAATAGATGATATCCACTGTCAAATTTTTTTTTACGCTCCACATCTACGAACATGAACGTTTCTAATCTAATCTATGAATCAAGCAAAAAATTGGGTGGTCAAGAAAATGAATTTTTCTGAAAAGTCATAGGTGTACCATCACAATTTTGGCTCATTTCCATAAAAGTTAACGTGGCCACAATATAAGATACCCACCGTCAAAATTTTTTTTACGCTCCACATCTATGAACGTCAACGTTTCTAATCTATGAATATAGCAAAAAATTATGTGTTCACGAAAACGAATTTTCCTGAAGAGTCATAGGTGTACCATCAAGTTTTCGGCTGATTTCAATAGAAGTTAAGTGGTCAAAATATATAATATCCACAGTCAAAAATTTTTTACGCTCCACATCAACGAACGTGAACATTTCTAATCTATGAATCAAGAAAAAAATTGGGTGGTCACGAAAATGAATTTTTCTGAAAAGTCATAGGTATACCGTCACCGTTTCCGGCTGATTTCAGTAGAAGTTAACGTGGTCAAAATATATGCTATCCACTGTGAAAAAAAATTCTAAAGTTCACATCTACGAACAAGAACGTTTCTAATCTATGAATCAAGCAAAAAAGGGGGTGGTCACGAAAATGAATTTTTCTGAAAAGTCATAGGTATACAATCACAGTTTTCACCTGAATTCAATAGAAGTTAACATGGTCAAAATAAATGATATCTACTTTCAAAAAAATTCTACACTCCAAATCTACGAACGTGAATGTTTCTAATCTATGAATCAAGCAAAAAATTGAGTGGTCACAAAAATGAATTTTACTAAAAAGTCATAGGTATACCATCACCGTTTTTAGGCTGATTTCAATAGAGTTAATGTAGTCAAAATATATGCTATCCACTGTGAAAAAAAATTCTACACTTCACATCTACGAACTTGAATGTTTCTAATCTATGAATCAAGCAAAAAATTGGGTGGTCACGAAATTGAATTCTTCAGAAAAGTCATAGGTATACCATTACAGTTTTCGGCTAATTTCAATAGAAGTTAACGTGGTCAAAATTTATGCTATCCAATGTCAAAAAAAATTCTACACTCCACATCTACGAATGTGAATGTTTCTAATCTATGAATCAAGCAAAACATTGGGTGGTCACGAATGTGAATTTTTTCTGAAAAGTCATATGTACACCATCACAGTTTTCGGTTGACTTCAATTGAAGTTAACGTGGTTAAAATATATGCTATGTACTGTCAAAAAAATTCTACACTCCATATCTACGAATGTGAATATTTCTAATCTATAAATCAAGCAAAAAATTGGGTGGTCACGGAAATGAACTTTTCTGAAAAGTCATAGGTATACCACCACAGTTTTCGACTAATTTCAACAGAAGTTAACGTGTTCAAAATATATGCTATCCACCGTCAAAATAAATTTTCAAATCCACATATACGTACGTGAACATTTCGAATCTATGAATCAAGAAAAAATTTGGGTGGTCACGAAAATGCATTTTTCATAAAAGTCATAGGTCTACCATCAAAGTTTTCGGCTGATATCCATAGAAGTTAACGTGGTCAAAATATATGGTATCCTCCTTCAAAATAAAATTTAAACTCAACATCTACAAACGTGAACATTTCTAATCTATGAATCAAGAAAAAAATTGGGTGGTCACGAAAATGAATTTTTCATAAAAGTCATAGGTCTACTATCAAAGTTTTCGGTTGATATCTATAGAAGTTAACATGGTCAAAATATATGGTATCCTCCGTAAAATAAATTTGAAACTCAAAATTTGCATACGTGAACGTTTCTAATCTATGAATCAAGAAAAAATTCGG
>JAYMSW010001671.1:0-15702 GCA_036897725.1 Erodium texanum | reverse complement strand
TTAAAATGAAATGGTGGCTCCCCGGGAAACTGAAAAGGACACAAATTTGATCACTTCAACCTCAAAAAAAAAAAAATGAATGGCTATACTTAGTTTGTTTAAATGTAATATTTATATCTATCAAGGTGTTAATATCTGTCACATAAAATAAATAGAGATGTTATATAAACAAAGAGAGGTTGAAAGTATATGTACTTTTTTGTTTTTATATCCATATATAACAAATTTATCCCCATAGATTGTTGTTTTTGATCAGACTAAGATAAATAACTTGTAATTATTTTTTACATAGGTGGTTGAACAAACTTTTTCTTATTCTATTTCTAGTGTGTACAAAGCCGGATCAAATAATAATTATATATTTTATTTTATTTGTAGTGTGTAATAAATAGATCATATCATTGTTGTGCAGTCTAATATATTATCATCATCATCATGAATCCAAAATGTAGGAGATCTTGTGTTCGATTATATGTTTCTTTTTTGTAAATCTATATATTTAATGAAATACCATTTCAACCTTTGATACCCATTAACGAATTATAGATAATATAGTAAATAACCTTTTGGTTGAATTCTCCGTTCAACTCGAATGGATAGCAATCGTGGCGAGGGAAGCTCCCCTACAATGTGCATCGGAAGACACCATCACTTTTGTCATGAACAAGTTTTGAAACGGATAAAAAACATATATTTTGTCGAGTTTCAATTGACTCGATCAGTTTTCTTTAATAGGCCGCCATGGAGGGTGCAAACAAACCCAAAAGAGCTCGGATTGGGAATATACGTATGACGCTTCTCGTACAGTTTGATCCTCGAATCTTTAACTTCTCTCCTAGGTAAGACGAGGTTTTGTTCACTTCTCAACCGTTTAAACGGTCTAGTGGGGAAATGTACGTGAAAGTTATAGACTTGTCATGATTCATCAAGATGTATTATGGATTATATTTGTAAATGCTAATTATTCAATAACTAATGTATAATTGAGCTTTTATGGTTTTGTTGCGTGTGGGGAAGAGATTGTGACGTTGATGATGCCTTGTGTTTGAAGCAACGGATTTGGATTTTATGATAGGGAAGAAATTTTAATGCATGAGATCAAATACAAAGATAGTTTAAAATACAAACCAACGGATTAATCACAGTCGTTTATTTTTTGATTCAAAGTTAATGGTGTCGCTTGTCACGATTTGGTACAATAACTCGATTTTCACCATTTTTATTATTTTATTCATTCTTGTTTCGTTTGAACTCCGATTCACTTCATTCCAACGTCAATATTTTTCTTTTCTCGAGATCTATAAAACAAGATTGGTGAAACATATATTTTAAACCCTAAATCCTAAACCTTAAACCATAAACTCGAAACCCTAAACATTGAACCATAGCCCGTAAACCCTAATCCATATAACATAAACCTTAAACTATAAGCACTAACCCCTAAACTAAACCCTAAACCATGAACCCATAACCCTAAATCCTAACCCCCTAAAACTAACCCCTAAACCCCTAACCATAAACCCTGAACTCATGGCCTTAAACCCAACAACCATAACCCTAAACCTCTAAATTTAAACCTTTTTAAAATATATGTTTCACTGGTCTTGTCTTGTAGATCTCAAAAAAATAAAAATAATGACACTGGAACAAAATGAATCGGACTTCAAACAAAACGGGAATTGATAAAAAAGTAAAAATAATGAAAGTTAATTGCTCCAAACACATAACAACATTTAAAAAAAGGATGAATAGCTGAGATGAGTTTGTATTTTAACCCAAAAAATTATATTTAAACCTAAACCAAATTTTATTAACAAGACCCACTATATTAACGTGTTATTAGTAACTGTCATTGCGTGTTCTTCTGTAAATATTTCAACATTATTTAATGTTATCAGAATTGGAAGTACCATAGTTTGGTATGATTTATAGAAATTAATACATATTTAACATATATATAACGACTTGTCACTGTTGAATATATGTTTTTCAACGACATGTCGTGCCGTCCACAATGATCTATAAATCAAACCCTCATTATGTACTTAACTTATCACCCCCATACTTAAAATAATCTTGTTTTGGTCGCCTCTTCATATTTTCTTCATTGTGTTCTTCAGTTTCAGTCTTAGCTTCTATCTTCATCATCTTCTTCTCTTCGGGTATAGGAAGATCATATCTTCTTTTTGTAATTGTTTTAATATCTTTCTTATTTGTACGTTCTAGTTTTCAGATGGACCAGATTTGTTGCGTAATTGTTGCTTGATTGCACCAGGGGAATTATGGCGCTAGGATTTTTTCGGAGCCCAATCATAATGTTATTGGCTAAAGAAAACAAGACTCGAAACCGTGATGATCTGGTCCCGGTTAGGCTTTCGAACAATACCCGCAACCCCAAGGTTTTGGTTTTGGGTGGAACGGGTCAGGTCGGAGGATCCACCCCGCCATTGCCCTAAAAAAGCTTGGCCCCGTATCTTTGGATTTCCGTCGCCAGTCGAAACAGGTATTTTACAAGGGTGTAAATAAATCGAGTCTTTAACGATTCGTTCGAACTCAATTCGATATATATTGAGGTTGAGTTTATAATAACGAGCTTGAGTAGAATTCAAACTCAAAATTAGACTCGAATTAAACTCTAAGACTAACCAACAAATAATAATTTATTTACAAATTACATGGAATAATTATCATTATACAATAAACACATTGGTTTTGTTCAAATTGACCTTGAAAATGAAAACTCAACAGTGATATATCTATTTCAGGGAAAAGGGTAGTGCAATGGTGGCTACATTAGGGGCAAATTCGGAATTTGTTCCAGTCAACATAGAAAATGTGAAGTCCTTGGAAGCAGCTTTAAATAGTATGTACTAATAACTTATTATTAAATGAAGTTAAAGAAACAATAATTGCACATACTTTCTGATTAAAAACGATACTTCAAGATGTGTTTGGTATATATAATAGATAAATTACGTTATTAGTAATTATTTGACAAGCCATTTTAAAGAAATTATAAATTCTTTCTAATAATTGTTAGACCAATTATTTGAAAATAAACTATTTATTAAAACTATGTTTGTTAGACCCTTCTCATTTAGATTTAGCCGATTTTATATGTTATCCTCATTATTCCGATTTTATATGTTATTCCCGTTATTAAAATTATCACAAGTCTTTCAAATATTTTTTTTTATCACAAGTCAATATTTTTTATATTACAAATCACGCCATTAAAATCAATCAATATGCATATATCATATATGTACATGAAAATATATGCATATTAATGTCATATTGGAATGGATTATATTTTGATTATTTATTTGTTGATTTTCAACCACTGATTACTAGACAAATATCTACCCTAACAGATAAATGAATTTTACCTTATGACATCAGAGTACTATATATATGTCGAACATATATAATTCAAAAGACCAGTTTAATTAATAGTAAGTCTAGACTTCTATATATATAAGTTCGACTTCTAAGGTTAGTTGGACTTTAATCAAATCTTATTCATCTTCTACTTACATCTTTTGTGTGCTATTTTATTTTTTTTTGTAAATTCTCACTATTCATATCGCTTATTTTATTCTACACGTGAAAGTGTGTCAGAGTCTCACGTCAAAAAGATATGAATTTAACTTATACGTTATAAATTAAACGCTAACAACAAGATATACTCGGACCAAAACCAAACTCAAATCATTCTTTATGCAGATGTAGATATTGTAGTGCATGCTGCAAGTCCATTCCAACAGACAATAACATGCACTGTATTGGAAGCTGCCGTTAGAACCAAGGTGTGGACGACACAACCATTTATAGTAACATATCTGTCTTTCTTTCTTTCTATTTTGGGATTCTACATCTGTCTGAATGCAACATGTAATTAACCATGTTTATTTTCGTGTCATTTATAGTTGTCGTCGATCTTGTCTATCAGTAGACTTCATATGTTGATGTTTGTGACGTCACAAGCCATGCATGGCTCGCAAAGTCGCTCAAGAACCAAGCAATAGCCGCAAATGTTCCAGCTCTTATAACTGCGGGCCTTTGTCCTGGAATCAGCAACGGTAAATAATTCTATAGTGTTCGGATGTAACATATTAATAACTGTTGAAGAAAGCCTACGTATAAACAATCATGTTATAACCCGATCTGATGTATGTGTCTGTTTTATATGATATAAGAGGCTGGTTGATTTGGGCACGTGTTTTCATGGGTCTCCCCGTGCCTCAACTCGTATGTGAACTTTGGTTCATATGCAGAAGTTCAATACTGTTATGACCCACATGTGATAGAGAATCCTGAATAAAGCTCATGTATTATTCTAAGGCTACATTTAACTAAGAAAGTTGACCGTTTAGTTATGAAAATCCGATGCTGTTGAGAATATAAACCTACATTGAAAGAATATAAGAGAAAATAGCTACGTTAAGGTCACACCCAACTAACAAGGTTGACCTTTTAGTTGTGGAAGCCCGATCCAATGTAAGTGGTCTGTTTTACATAGTATCAGAACTGGTCGATTTGAGCTCGTGTTCTTGTGGGCCTCCCTGTGCCTCAGCCCCCCTGTGGATTCCGACGCATATACAGAAGTATACAATGTCGTGTTAAAGGTTTAGGACACACCCAACTAACAAGATTGACTTTTTAGTTGTAAAAACCCGATCCATTATAAGTAACATGTTCTACAAATTCGATATAATATAACTATAGAAGTCTTAATTTGAATGTTTCACTAGAATGCATGATTGGCTTAACACGACATTGATGTGACAGTTATGGCAGCAGAGCTTGTTCGCGTAGCAAGAAGCGAAGGCAAAGGCGAGCCAGAGAGGCTAAGGTAACGACTAATTAATGAACCCAATACATAGTTTTAGCAGAAACTAAGGTTTTGACTTTTATCATTTTGTTTGTATGTTCTCAGATTTTATTACCACATAGCTGGAAGTGGCGGCGGGGGCACGAGTCTTTTACTCAGCAATTTACTACTCCTCGGAGACGAGGTTGTCGCATACGATAAAGGTTTGACTTATCTACTAATTCCGTACAATTATTTGGTCAACGCGATGGCTGAAGTTGACTGATGTTCAAGCAGGAAAGAAAGTCAAACTAAAGCCTTATAGTGGAATGCTCAACGTTGACTTCGGGGAACGGATCGGGAAGAGAGATGTGTACTTGTTGTAAGTCACACAATGTACTTGTGAACTGATCCTTTTAAGGTTGTGACCGTTTACAGTTATGTTCAGTTCGTGACAGTGGCAATGTTGTAATTTTAGGAACTTGCCGGAGGTGAGGAGTGCCCATGAGATTTTAGGAGTTCCGAGTGTGAGTGCTCGTTTTGGATCCGACCCATCTGTCTGGAATCGGGGCATGGAAGCCATGACGAACCTTCCTCTTGTATGAAACTATATATTGAACACGGTTTTGATCTGAAAGATATATATTTATACTTTTTAAACTCGATAATTATCTGATATAAGATCAAGACTCGTCTTGTTCCATTTTTTTCAGGAATTTATAAGAGACAAAAGCAAGATTGGACATTTTGTGCAATTGCTAGACCCTGTAGTTCGAGCAGTCGATGTTATTGTAGGAGAGCACGTGGCAATGAGGGTGAGATTTGAGAATACAAAGTTCTAATTTTATTACACTTCATGTCTAATGACAAGAACATGTTACATTGTCAAATAGTGTTATATATGGTGTGTGATATTTAAGGTTGTCTGAAATTTGCAGGTTGATTTAGAGTGCTCGGATGGGCATAGCAAAGTAGCCCTGTTCAGTCACAAGAAACTATCCGTGTAAGTGAACATTCAATAGTAAAATTACAATTAGTTCACTACCGATCAGTTTGGACTTTTAGTTAAGTCGGTATCAGAATTTTATAAATCACGATCGAATCTTGTAATTTCAGGACCGTTGGAACTGCAACAGCTGCTCTTGTAATGGCTGTTCTTGAAGGAAGCACACAACCTGGGGTTTGGTTCCCAGAAGAGGCATATATATACAAACTAATAATCAGATACAAACATCTCTTCTCGTACAAACAAAAAATCTTGAAAAAACGTCACATTTTGTTAGAAACTGTGAACAATTTGGTGAGAAAGACATAATTGAGTGATTATATGTGTTAAAATTTGTTCACATTTCGTGAATATATTTTTCATCAAAATCAGGGAACAGACACGAACAAATTGACCAAATTTTAAATTTTGTACTATAAGAGAGGGTTTATAGGGTTTATACAGGTGGATCCTTTTGTCTATATGATGTTTTGATTTACAGCTAAATTTATATTTGATTAAACTTTTAATCATATATTGCAAAAGTTAATAAATATTTTATTACATGAAGCCTGAAGGTATTGCAATTGAAGCAAGGGAAGCTCTCCTCAGACGTGCAGCCCAAGGAACTATCAATTTTGAGATGAACAAATACAAATATTGATCCTAAAACAAAAGTATGACAAAAAATAAATTCAATAATATTATATAGTTTATGTTTCTAAAATAAAATTGGACCTAAAACAATCGTTTTTTTTTTTCCTTTTTGCTTTACAGGACTTCTCGTAGCATATTTACAGAGCTCAAATCTCTTTTTACACCAAATCAATATGCAGCAGCTCAGCTGAAAATGGTGCATCGTTCGATCTAGGCCCGTGTTTTGAGCTTCATCCATGGAAACTTTGCTGTCAATACCTGCTTGTTCGGGCGGCTTCTGAAGCTCTGAAGTGTGAGTAAGCGGATGATCTCCATCCCTCTCTTCCTTGTCTCATGCTGCCGCTTCTTTCATATGGATAGCTTTCGGTACCTGCATGTGTTCTTGATCTGTTGTTTCCGTAGTGTTTCTTCAAGTTGTTTCTCATATCTTCTTCAGAATCATAACACGCACGCTGTAAAAAGAGAAATCAATTCAATGGTGTAAGTAATACTGGTTTAAGGTTGTCTGAAATACATAATATCATTATCGACATCGAAAACCACTTTTGTTCTACTATTAGATCAGAAACACAAGGTAATGAAAGTAGCGGGAGCATAAATGGCTACGCTCTTCAGTAAAATCACATGGCTATGTTCTTCAATCAGAAATATATACTCTATATCATTATCGACATCCAAAAGCACTTCTGTTCTAGTATTCAATCAGAAACACGAGGTAATGAAAGTAGCGGGAGCATAAATGGCTATGTTCTTCAGTAAAGTCACGTGTGTAAGCGAAATCTTGAAGAGATTAGGAAAGCTAAATGCATGCAAGAAGAAAGACTAGTTTATATTTCTATTTGCATTTTTCTTGCCACTTTCTCATCAGTCAAACAGCCAATCTCAGCTCGGAGAAAAATAATTAAAACTAGTCTGGAAAGGTTCAGCAATAGAACAATAATGCATCCAGGTAATTAACTATTGGGTTAAATGCAAATAACTACCCACATAGATTGTCCACAAACAAATAAGTGCATAAAAAACACAACAATCAGCTACATTATAATTTGTCCGTGTGGACAATCCATAATGTATTTGATTGTTACTGTGCACTTATTTGTTTGTAGGCAATTTACATGGGTAGTTATTTGCATTTAATCCCAAAATATTCTATGCAAGGAAAAGACCGATTCTCAGGAAAGTTTTGCCTTGATGAAGAACAGTTATAATAAATTGAGCCCATACTAGCAATATACCTTGGTGGGATCCGAAAGTACTGCATATGCTTCGCCTATCATTTTGAAAAGCTTGTCAGCATCCCTATAGACTTCTCCTCCTAGCTCGACTCCATTGTCAATTCTTGCCAAGGCTTGGCCAGCCTATACGAATAAGGAATTATTAAGGTTTAACATGGTAACTACAAGAATAAAGCAGCCTATACGATATTATGAATAAGGGATCGTTAAGGTTTAACACGGTAAGTACAAGAATCGTTAAGGTTATGTACCTTGTCAGGATGATGTCTAAGTGCTGCTTTTCTGTATGCCTTCTTGATTTCTGATGCTAAAACAGATGATTCGACTCCCCTGAAAAAAATATATTCATTCTTTTTAATAGTTTTTATCTTTCAAGGAGTCGTCTTACATCTACTCAACCGTTTTTTTACATCTAATCGATATATTTTGGGTAGTTATGGAGTCATTTTTTAGATTAGGATCCAGGGCATTTTTGTCTTTTTGGCAAAAAAGAGTGAACTTTTTCGAAACCTAGGGTAGATGCAAAACAGATTCGGAACTTAGGTATAACTAGATGAAAAGCGTCGATACTTAGGTCTAATTAACCCTAATAATAAACCATGAGTAGTAATATGTGTTCAGTGCTAATATATCGAATTTACTTACAAAATAAGGTACATATCCAAGGGGATATCCTTCCTGGCCTTTTCTTCTATTTCAGAAAGTCGAAGATTAGCCTGTCTTAGATCATTCGTCAAAGTGATCGATCTTTGAGAGACTCCAGGCTGGTTAGGCCTTGCCTCTACTTGCTTACTTAAGAGAGTCACAAGCCTCCTCAGATCATTAGCTGCTTGTCCATAGTCTCTAATAGTCTCAAATAAAGTGGCTCGTCTAGATATTGCCTGTATGAACATAGCTCCATAAAATAAGTACATATAAAACAACATAATCATCATTTTTTTTCCTACTCCGTTGCTTTAGAATCATTTTCGGGTTCTTCACGCAAGAAAATAGACAGGCAAAACCATTACAGCATAATCTAGTTTAAGGTCAGGAGTAGGATAATTAATTTGTATGATTAACCACGGAGCGAGTTCAATCTTGATTTGATGCCCAAAATTCCCACAACTTTGCCAACATTAAAGCTGCATCCAAGAGTTATAACAATAGGTTAGAGGCACACCTTAAGATAATTTCCATCCAAGGCGATAGCTAGGCTGCAATCTGCAATAGCATCAGTGATTTGATTCAATGCTTGGTGCGCAGCAGCACGATTGCAAAAACAAATGGCTGCAAAATTGTGCGACTCCACATTGCAGGACAAAGCATTTGTGTAGTGTTCAATAGCTTCTGCGTGCCTTCCCGCTAGGAAGGCTTCGTTCCCTGCAGCCTAAAGGCAAATCCGATAAATGCATCAACATCACCGCCAACAGTAGAAAATAGATTGTAGTAAAATAAGAATAAACTAGAAATAAGGAACATTTTAAACAAGAAATAATCTAGCACAGATAAATTTTAGTAAGCAAAAGACTATTGGAGGAACAATGAAGCATGAAATAATGTTTAGAAGAGTTCTGATCAATTGATTATAAAGCAATCAACTTAATCAAGAGCTTATAACTAATTTCTTCAGATAAATATTACAGTATTGCCAGATTAACCTGAACTCTAAACAAAATGTATACTTCTTTGAATATCACATTAATCATTTAATCTTTTCAAGAGGAAGCTAAACATGGGATTATTTGTTAAATATTTCAGATCCAAAGTTTAAAATATTATTTTTCTTAGTTTCATATTGCGTCACCTGATACATATAAATTCTATATACTTTCCTTTAGTATTATCAAACCAAAAGCATAAGGCACTATCCATCTCAACATGCAGTCGACCCAGTTCCCATACAAGGTTCGAATCCATTATGGTAAAAATACAAGCATTAATGGATGTAACTTCAAAAATGATTTTCTTTGATAAATTTATTTTGATGAATATTTTCCAGATGCTTGTGAATAATTTACAATGACTCACTAAGATATCAGCACGAGTGGAATTTACTCTATAAACTTCTTTCATATAGAAGCTGGACAGTCTACTGGTTTAACTACGAAATAATAAAGAATCTCCTATAAAACCTCTCGAAATACAAGATTTTCCCCTCTTTCTAGTTACAAAGAGAAAATATCTCTTCAAGATGAAGATATGTATGACAGTTTCATGTAAACGAATAGGTTTAATCATAGAAGGAATCATAATAGAATGTGAATACCTTATGGCGTAGAAGCTCCCGAACAGTAGCAGCTAATGGAATAGATGATTCCAGAATTTTACTTTCATTCCTGTACCGAAATAAAATTACAAACTTACGAAGGCATAGCTTTACTGCACTTCAAGATATAAAAGATGAAAAATGAAGTACCTTTTAGTGATAGATACTCGTTCCTCCTGTTTTTCCAGTGAAGCAATAGCCTCTTCGAGCCTCCCTAGACGAAAGTAGGAACTGAAAATCATGGAACAGCGCCAAAGCCTAAAGTAGCAATCTTCTGAGATTTCAGAAGTTTCCATATTATCTGAGGAGTCATCAGCAGCATCAAACTGAGGGACATTCTTTTCTGCAGAATCATAGGTTTGCTCACAAAGCTGAATTACCTCTTCATACCTCCGCAGCTGGTAGACGGCAAAAAAAAAGTTAGCGGTATTGAATGTTTGAATAGGCAGTACATTTTCAACTTCAAGAAGTTTTTGCAATTGGATAAGTACGAACCATGAAAAGCGCCTCTGCTTTCATTTCAAGTAATCTTTCTGAGTATGAACTAATTAATAAAGCCTCAGCAATCAATTCCAGAGCAGTCTCTGCATCTTTGGATGTTTTCCTTTTTAAAAGTTCAGAAGAACGTTCCAAACATTCAGACACTTTCTGCCAGACAGAAGGCAAAAAAAAACTAATCAATCTCAGTGTTAAAGAGCGAGATGAAAAAATTAATTGCATACAGAGGAAAATAACCAAAAGTATGCAGATGAAGAAAATAGCATGGCTTAATAAAGTTAATCATACTTTCTTAAATTGGACATTCTAACTGTTCACAAGTTAGTATAAAAAAACATCCTACTTTCTTTAATAGTATAGAAAGAATGAATATTCAGTATATCCGCCATAAATATTACCCCCTTTATTCCAAAATAACCATCATACTTCCATAAATTGGACGTTCTAAGATAAATGTCCACTTTCTTTTTAAGGAAGTAACTTATGCATGGATTACCAACAAAGTTCTTAAAATAATTTGTTATTTTATTCACCACATGCGTGTCTTACCATGTGGGCGCATGGTTTGGAAATGAAGCACTAACGGAGACTTGACACTTATTTTGGAATGGAGGGACTAACATTTAATCGTAGAACTGGACCTTAGCCAACTACACATGAATAGAACCAACCATTAAGATACCTGTGCTTTTTGTAAGCCATCGGATGCTTCTAAAGCAACTTTCCGGTCCACAATGGCATCGCTATATGACTGCAAGCACTCCGTGAAATGTCGTGATGAATGCTCAACTTCCCCAAGGGCAAGGTAGCAACTTAAAAGGCGAACAGGAAAGAACATGTCAATTATGAGAAAAATATTGAATCAACAATTAATCTAGTCATTAGCATACAAACAAATAATTTAAGTGACAATGAAAAGTATAAAGCTAAGACTATGCACATGTTACTTACACATTCTTAAGTAGCAAGCAGACTATAAAATCAATCATAGTTGCATTCATGAATAACAAATGCACACAAGTAGATATCAATGCTTTCCAAGGACAAGACCATGAACACAAGGAAGAGCCTTACTTTGCAGCTCTGACTTGCACCTTGAGAAAGTGGGGATCTATTGCAGCAGCAACTAGACAGTCTTCTATTGCATTTCTCATTCTCCCAAGAGACATTCGTGTTGCTGCACGATTGCTATGGCACAACATCAATGCCTTCAAACAGCTATGAGAAGTCTCATCTCTAGAAACACAATTCACCCCTTCAGTGTAACACTGCTCGGCCTTCGATAAATCTCCAGTAGCATAAGCTTGGTTTCCACTAACATATGTCATGTTTAAACACATTAAAAACATTTACTTACCCATTTTATTGAACTGTGCAAGTATAGAATAAAAATATAATTGAGTAGGTGTGCTAACATGAATCATTTGCAATGAAGGAAAGGTTCAATGAGACAGATAATAACCTTAATCGCCACTTCTCACAAGCTTCCTGAGCTGCAATGGATGAAATAGAAGCCAATTTACTCTTGTTCTTCAAATCATGCCTGCTATCCACCTCATAATTATTTCCACTTTTAGATTGAAAAGGAGATGAATCTCCTCTACTGCTTCCCCTAGGGGATGAAAGGAAGGAAGCTTCAACATATGAAAAATACTGTGTACCCGATGTAGAGGATGCATACGGAACTTTTGCATTTGGATTTAACTTATGAACATCGGGACCTAACTTCGCCGAATTCTTCTTTTTCTGGTTTCGTTTTGTTGCTGATAATTGACCTTCAGCAGCAAAGGTAAAGTTAGAACCAACCATGTCCTCGGCCATTGGAGGGAAACCCATTTGTGCCCTCTCAAATTCGTCTTTCCTCTCCATACTTGAACTGGAGCAGGCTTCATATTCTGCTGGAGTATCAGCAATGTCATTGTTAAAGTCTATCTCCTCCGCCGCAGATTTGAAGCTTTCAGTCTCGACCCCTGAAATAGAATCATCTGGAGGACCTTCAGCACCAAAATCTCTATCAGAACAGTAATCGGAACCTTCCTCTTTTGAGTCTGTGAATTTCACATCATCACTATTTAAATCCATACGTTGTGCTGCAGCAACTAGATCTTCATCTACAGCAGCATTTGACATGGTTGACTGTGATTCGGTTGGAGCAAAGTCATCATCAAGGCTGAAAGACTCATCTGATGCTACTGAAGTTTCTTTCAAATGCCAATTATCAGAGGATGTTTCCCGACATGGAGATATGTCCATTGGTGAACATGATCCAAAAGCTTCATTGTTCTCTTGGAAACTGTCGTCCCTCAAAACATATTCTTGCCCAAGCTGTTGTTTCAACTTTCCCTTTCTTCTCTTTCCTCTCATGTCTTCAATGGATTCACTCTTTTTAGTATATTGCAAATGTTGGTTCACACCAGGAAACAGGTTGCCTTTCGGGTTTGGGGTTTTGAGTGCCACAAATGGCGTGCCTCCACTTGGCTTGGGATGGCCCTTTGGTTGATTGACAGGAATCCCCGCCTGGAAGCTAAAATCTTTGGGAACATGAATCGATTTAGGAGAGACTTGAGCAGAGAAAAATCCCTTATCACTCCTGCCCGAAAAATTCTCGGCTTCACTCTCAATCTTCAGCTTCCTTCCCATCTCATCTGAAAGTGTGCTCCCGAAGCAAAACCTTTCCTTGTCATTGATTTTCATTTTAACTTCATTGTTATCAACACCACGAGTATTCAAAGAACCATTGTTTATACCCAACTTCATCATCTGCTCAGGAAGCATGAACACTGAGCTATTGACAAAAGAATCACTTCCCTTCTTCTCACTTCCAAATACAAAATCATTACCAGCAGGAACTTCCTCGCCTCCTTTAATATTCAACTTCTTCTTCAACTCATTCTGGAGTCCAAGTTCCACAGTTCTGCCAGAAGGACCCACCTCATTTGATCCTACATTCCTCGAGCTTTCAATGTTCAGATTCCCCAAATCTTCGGGAAGCTTAGATAGCATACTCTCCTCCACAGCTCCAAACACAGGACCACTGAAACCACCACCAACTTTGGCATTGACAGGTTCATTTCCATTCCCAACCCTCAAATTCCTCATTTCCTCCACAAACCCTTCTCCCAAACTTCCACTATCACACTTCCCAGAACTCAAATTCACATCCCTACCAAACAAAAATGCTTCATTTCCAGTCCCGGGCACAGACTGAGCAGAATCAGAAGAAGCAGGAACCGAGCCCCCATAACCCGGCCCAAACGGATTGAACCCCGAGCTCGACGACGACCCAGTATCCACAGAACTATAGCTTTTCCTAACCTTAACAAATCTAGGTCTTGAAAGCCCCGACCCTGATCGGGCAACAAACGGGGATTTGAAGTCGAATGACGAGTTGGGCTCGTTCGAATTCGAATACCCAGAAAATCTATCGCCGAAATCTGATGAGTTCATCTGATTGATTATCTATTTTCAGCAAAACCCAGAAGAAGAAAAAGAACTACTTTAAGAGAAAAACCTGGTACTCGCGCGGTGTCGAACCCCTCATCGGAGCGGGAACCACCGGACGGCGGGGCACTAGCCGACGAGAATCTGATCCGGCGATGCAATAATGACTAAAATCGACAGTAAACTTGTGCACAAATACGCGTAACGAATGGTTGGTTGTGCTGATCGAAAGAAACACACTGTGAAGGAGACGGAGAGTAGATTTATTTTTTCCGATTTTCACGGTTGAAGAAGCACCTTTCTTCTTCGTATCGTTGTCTTCATCTTCTCCGGCTGCTTGCAAAAAAGCTTCCATTGTTTTTGTATTATTTAACAGTAAATAATGCGTAGGCCCAGTAAGCAGTGTTGGGCTTCCATTGATTGCAAAAAAGCAGTGTTGTTGAAACACTTCGTCATCACAATGCTTAGGCCCAATAAGCCCTTAATAAATTCTTCAACAGGCCAGCTCAATTTCTTCGTGGCCCAGCCCAGACCACTTATGCGATTACAAACCTCTCTTCTTCTCCAGAATCGTTCCTCAAGGCAACAACAGCACTGCTTCTTCGATTCATGAGTTTCTTCAATGGTTTTCGATTTCTTCTCCTCCGATTCATGAGCTTCTTCAACGGACTCGTCGGCTCTCTCGGGCCTATCCTCTCCTTCGCCGCCGTTCCTGGAATTTCTCCGGTTCCTAATGACGGCACTGCGTACAAGCTGAAATGCTACTTGGAATTTGCCATAGAAGAGATCGAAAAGGCCAAGGAATGTAATTTAGTCCACGATGAAGTTAGCCATTACAGGAACGCCCACATCATTCTGCGTGAAGCTAGCTCCATTAAAATTCCTCCCTATATAAGCTCGAGGTACTGAGAATCTGTTCAATCAGTGATAATTTCGATTCCTTTTGCTTATGGTTGGAGTCATTGTAGTTTATGGGATTTTGGGTCTTGCTTGATTTTGGCTTTTGCGTTTCGAGAAATGTAGGCTTTAGTCTGAGCAATCAATGATTAGTCCTTAAGCTATTGAAACTTTGGTTTGTCTCTTGTCTTGCTCATACTGTGTGATCACAGTTGATTCGTGTATCCTAAAGTTGGATACAAACTTGTTTGGTTTGTGCAGGATGAAGTTCAGGTTAATTGATGGGTTGTAGGGAAATATGCATATGTGATCACAGTCAAATCGTGTATCCTAAAGTTGGATATAAACTAGTTTGGTTTGTGCACGATGAAGTTCAGGTTAATCGACAGGCTGTAGGGAAATATCTGGGTGATCACAGTGGATTTGTGTATCCTAAAGTTGGGTGCGCGATGAAGTTCAGATTAATTGATAGGTTGTAGGGAAATATCTGGGTGATCACATTCTATTCGTGTATCCTAAAGTTGGGTGCACGATGAAGTTCAGGTTAATTGATAGGTTGTAGGGAAATATCTGTGATTTTAGTTCATAAATTTGGTGTAATCTTCACAAATGGTGGGTGGTTTTTTGAAGAAACTTATGTGTTTGTAACAGTGAACAAGACAGGGTGAGCTTTTACAGTTGAAACATATCAAAATGTCAGGGTATAGTGTCTGAGGGACTATTACGAATCCTGGTTCAGGTGATAGGTTAGTATGTGATACTGATCGAGTTTGGCTAAGCATTGTTCTTCTACACTCTGTCATGAATGAATCTGAAGTGTTTCACTTTGCTGCTTTGCATTTCAGGTGGCACGCCCTCAAAGAAGGTATGGTTTGTGAACTAAAGTTTCTAATCAGCTATGTTTTTTTATATATAGAGCTCTCTATCT
>JAYMSW010001670.1:0-15709 GCA_036897725.1 Erodium texanum | reverse complement strand
CAAACAAATCCGCTCAAGTGAAAATCTTGTTGATTTATTCACTAAAGCTTTGCCGACGTCCACTTTTGAGAAACTAGTATATAGAATCGGCATGCGTCGATTAAACAAGCAATCAAAGTAACCTTGTTAGGTATCAGGGGGAGCAAGAAACGTGCGCTGCACTCTTTTTCCCTTATTCAGGTTTTGTCCCACTGGGTTTTCCTGAAAAGGTTTTTAACGAGACAGCTAAAGACACGTACAAATATTTATGAATGGTGGTCCAAAGGGGAGTGTTGTAAAATGCCCCACCAAATTATAAGTTTTGTTAGGCTCAAAGAGCAACATGCATCATTGTCAGAAAAGTAGAAGTAAGGTTCATGTATGTACATGTATGTATAATTACAAATATACCCTTGAACTTATTTTCCCTCTACTATATACATACAACATACATTTGTTGTGTCTTGCTTCTCTCATTTTCATTACCTTGTGAAAACTTATACTAGTTTGTATCAAAGCCAAGTTTCAAGCCACTACACAAGGTTCTTTTATGTGTTAATCTCATATTACAACAGTTGGGATATTATTCCAAATGAAACTTCAAATATTGACAACCAATTCAATTACCCAAACACTTCAATTACACAATCATATAGTTTTTATTAATCATACCTTTCAATTATACTAAGTTGCTGACTTGTAGTTGGTGTCAAGTCCAACAATCATGAGACCAACAAGAGAGAGATCGAAGAGGCACCGGTGTAAAATGCATACTATTATGCTTGGATAGAAAAAGATTTGTTTAGTTCAATTGCAGTCAACAACGTATCATCGTTGTATTAGTTTTAATAGTTCTGAAATAACTTTACCGACTCAAGGAATCGTATCCAACTGGTAAACTTGTACAAATGTGCGTGTTTCCAATAGAGACATGAGGAAGTTTATTTATGACAAGTCCATTACCAATGTTTCCTTGAACCAACTTTAGACCGGTTCAATCACATAACCATCAACCAAACCAGGCCGGTCCAACCAGGAAAGGCATATTTATCCCCAATGTTGGAGATCTTGGTTCTGTAAATTATTCAAGGTTCTCATTCCATGAACTGTGAAAATGTAAGAAACAATGTCAAGCATATTTTATCCCCAGTACAAAACTCCATCCTACTCAGAACTAAATTCTGACTGCCTAAACGTTACAAAATCAAACATAAACGCCCGTAGAAAGGAGCAGGAACAAGGATCCAAAACCCTGCATGCACCGAGAAGATTACAAAACGTATCAGTTGTGAACCAAAATCATTTACCAGGTAGAGTAGATAAAGTAACGAGGCAAAACCATACCAAGAAAACAGATGCAGCAGCACCTGTAACAAGCTCCTTGGCTAGGCTGCGGGTTTTCTTTGTGGATGTAGCCTCATAACTGCAAACAGAATTTACTGCTGTCATGATATACTGTGCAAGAGTCTCTAGGACAAAAGGCCAGCGCTAACTTGCTCTCATCATGGATATTTGACCATTCAAGGGTAAAATTGTTCATTTATCTATGTAAAGCTGATCTGCCTAAATAACAGTAACCCCAAATGTCATCTAATCACTGAACACACAGAGATGTGAGACAAAACCAATCTCAATGGTATTGAACAACTAAATAAACTCAATTTCTCATTATCTACATCATAACTTAGTTGATTGGCTGATCAAAAAGGCCCTGTACTTTGCTTGAACCATCTACAAGTGTTCTCCGGGTCCAGTTTCCATCAGACAATTCTAACTATTGGAAGACCATTTAAGTGAACTAGATATTGTTGGTGCTGGTGCAGGAGGTGTTTCAGGGGTTGGATCAGAGGTTTCACATACAAACACCGCGTGATATATTATTAAATGTAATATGGTGTATCACCTACTACATTCAGGCCTATTATTCAATTACAGTGGAAATCCCCTTTCGTACTGACCACAAATCTTTAACTGCACCATTCATTTTCCTCTATGCCAGCGCAAACAAGCTCTATACACGAGAATATTAATAAAACCAAAACCATGCAACACAATCCTACCAAAAAAATCTTCAAATTCAAAAACCCAACACCCACTAAAGTATCCCTAGTTCACAACCTAAGACTACTACTATTTTTCAAGTCCGAAACTTCAACCTTGGCAAGAAAACATGGACATAGTAACCACAATGCTAGTTGTGGTGCTCGTGAACCAACACCATTTTTATTGAAATGTTACCCTTTTCCAGCCTTATAAACAATGCTAACATAGAAATAGCAGAAACCCACCAAGCATTGAACATAGGATACTAAGAGATCATTCTCATTTTCAAAATACATACCTCCAAGGGGGGAATATACAATAGCAATCAGGGGGGAAATCTAAAAAAACCCAACACAAGCCTGAAATTTCTATAGAAGTCCAAAAATTATATTACTTGTACCTCTAAATCCTAAGAATAAAATAACTTCTTAAGATGCACTCTACATGGATGCTAGCATTCAGTCATAATTCATCCAAATCCCAAACCAGAATGATCCATAAAAGCCACAGCCAAAGCCTCTTTGTAATTGAAGAAAATCAAACCTTGAGCACAGTTCATTCAACAACTAAACACATTTCTAAAACCAACGAAGTGCTCTCAAACTCCTGCATAGAAAGCACGGCCAATTTAACAACACCAAATCCATAATCTCCCAAATCAATAGATCAGTATAGGAAAGATCCATGATTCAAACCCCATATCCAAACCCCTAGATCCAACCACATTTGAATGAAACAATTCACAATCGAAACAACATCAAATTACACAAAGAACAAAAAAGTAATAGGGATCAGACCGAGGGGCTTACATGAAGAAGGAAGCAGTGATGACGAGGCCAATCGAGAGCATGAGCACGGTTAGGGTTGGGTACCAAGCATCTGGAACCGGACTCGTGATTGGTTTCGGCGCCTATGGAAAAAACAAACAAATAAACAAGTCAATTTACAGAGAATGAAGAACAGAAAAGGATAAGTAATTTCCAGAATGAGGTCGACTGAGAAGATCAGTACCATCTTACACACACACAGTGGAGATTGGAGAAGAAGATGAGTCTCGTCTTGATGAAATGAGCTACGTATCACTCGGTACTTGAGCACTAAAATACTAGGGATACAAAATGATCCGAACTTGATGGAGATCCCGACCCGGTATATCCGACCCGACCAAAATCCAATTTTAAAGATTCATAGGCCGACCTAAGAGGTCAGGTATTTTTACGACACCAGCCGATTTTCTCAAGTCGGATGGGTTTAGGAAGGCCTAAGCAGTATTTTGGGCATAGACGAATTTTTACAATACAAATTTGAAGTCAGAGTTCGATCAAGATTGGGTCGGGCATCCCTTGCATAGTAGATATACATTTTTTAATATTTTTCGAATCAAACTCGAACAACAATTCTCATACCAGACATAAATTAATTTTTAGGATTCAGGTATGCAAATGCTATACTTTTTTTCTTTTTGAGTAGGAAAAAAAAACATCTGATAATTTATTTATACATATATATCCAAAGGGTAAAAATAACTTCATTTCACGATACAAAAATGTCTGTACATTTATGCGCAAAGGGAGCATATCATTTTATTCAATAACCTGATATGAATTTACACTCATTCCCAGTATCACTAAAGCATCTGCATCCAAAACTTGAGCCCCATCTGAACCCTCGACTGCCAGATTAAAGATTCAAACACTAGATCGCTTGTTCGAGCAAGTTCCACTGTCACATTCCCCGCTAGTGTCTTCAACTTCACGACTCATAATGGAACATGATCCAGAGTCGTTGTTCTCGATACTTAATAAGACCCCGAATGTAACCTGAACATAGCGCCATGTTCACTGATGCTACCTCTGGACATTCCCTTCGTTCTCTGCCAGAACTGCCATCCCCTTCCCATTCTCAACGGGCCCGAGCTCGAGCTCCTCCTGAAGGAACCACTCGCCTCCCCTCCAAACCCAACTGGTGTGTCAAACAACTCTCTCTCACCGGAATAGTAGGTGGGTGTGGAGTATTGGTAGCTGCTCAGAGGATGTGGTGACCGTTCAGAGCCAGAACCAACCTTCCCGTCAAGATCAATGGATAAATCCTCGTGGCTAGGAGTTTTTGAACCTATTTCTTTTGCCTTATCAGTATCACATTCGTTGCACACGAGTTTCAAGGCCTGCACCACCTCCCCCATAAAAGGACGGTGTGATACCTCCGGTTGCACACACATTGAAGCAATGGCTGCCACTTTTGAAACGCTATCCAAAGGGATGTTAGATCCAAGAGATGAGTCTACCAGTATTTCCAATCCTTCTTTACTTGCAAGCAGAGGGCGGGCCCATGCAACTAGATTCTCCTGGCCCGGTGGTTGTGACATGTCCACCGGTTTCCGCCCTGTTAAGAGCTCCAGCAGGACTACACCGTAGCTGTATACGTCACTCTTCACCAGAAGGTGCCCCGTCATTGCATACTCTGGAGCCACATACCTGTATAAAGTTATTGTATCAGATCATGCTGCAACAGAGTAAAAATCTCAGATGATATAATGAAATCAAGAGTAACTACTAATTACAAGGGATAGTGCAAAAAAAGTACCATCAGGTGTTCACTTTTTGTTGCACTTATATTTATATCAAAATGACGACTCCACCCTTTGAAAAATAACAAGTAATAAAACAAAACAAAAAATCCAGAATTTTCACTTCTCTTAATTTTTCTCTTTTTCTGCCCAAAGAGTAAGAAAATTAAGGGAGGTGAAAATTTTGGATTTTTTGTTTTTTACTTATTATTTTTCAAATGTAAAATTTCAAGGTTAAAATTGTCATTTTGAAATAAATTTACACATTCTAACAAAAAGGCAAGTTGAGGGCATCTTTTCGTAAGTATCAAAGAAGAGGGATACAATTTGCAAAAACCTCAGGGTATTTTTTTTTTTTTGCAATTATCCTTAATTTACAACAACCAAGCCTTATCCCAAAATGCTGAAGGTAACCTAATGGAATTAAGTACATAGGAATGGAAGTTGCATACCCAAATGTTCCCATAACACGTGTCGATATGTGTCTGCTTTCTTCATCCAGAGCAGTTCTAGCTAAACCAAAGTCAGACACTTTTGGTGTGAAGTCGTTTTCTAGCAAGATGTTGCTTGACTTGAAGTCCCTATGTATGACCCGAGGGCTTGAATCTTCATGCAAGTATGCCAAACCCCGAGCAGCTCCAAGTGCTATCTTCATTCTAGCAACCCAATCTAGTGGAGCAATCTCCTTGTCAATCCCTGGTACCAAAAAAATGGGTGTAAACATAAGCATTCCCCATAAACATACTTTATAGTAAGCTTCATCGAAGAGCATAACTCATACCATGTAAATGAGATTCTACGCTGCCATTTGGGACTAGTTCGTAAACCAAGCAGCGGGCGTGTTCCTCTGTACATATACCAATTAACTTGACTAAATTGCGGTGATGGAGGCGGCTAAGCATCTCAACTTCAGCCAAAAATTCTCGGCCACCTTGCTGATCAACTCTCTTTAGAACCTTGACAGCAGCTTCGATCCCATCATCAAAAACGGCTCTGTAAACTCGCCCAAAACCACCCTCTCCCAGTATTCTTGATTCCTCAAAGTTATTGGTGGCTCGCTCTATATCAGCTATACTGTATGTTTTGGCAGACCCCATATATGTAGCCATTCCAGACCCAACCGATAATGAAGTAGAACTGGGCATACTTCCAATCATAGACCCAGCTGTACATGAAATGTTATTAACATCAGAGAAAGCAAAACTCGCGATTGACCTAATTGACGTCATGTCACCATAGTTATGTAGATTAGACCATATTAGGTATGTATGAATATCACCTAACCATAATATGTTTAAGGAATATTCTTTAGACTCTAAGTGAAACTTGAAGCACTTCTTTGCAGTTTGCAACATTAAAAGCATCATGGAAGCAATTCTTCAATAATAATTTCAGCACTTAGTGACGCTAATCTTTTCAGTTTACCTGACTGTTTGGCTAGAGAAGGTAGTGAAGCCCGAGGAGTTGGTGGTTGTTGAGAAGCATGGGTTCTATGTTTGAGCAGCAAAACCCAAGCAACTGCAGAACACAGAACTAGAACTACAAAAGCTGACAATACAATGATAGCAATTATGCTTCCATTAAGGCCAGTTTTATTCCTCTTCATCCTCACATCAACCCCAAGAGGCTTTATCGCCTGTCCATTATTGGCATTACCAGAATATGGCCCATCACCGATCATGCCAATAGTTGATGGAGGCAAAGGTGGAGATGGGGGTAAACCTATAAAGACAGTAAGTAGTCTATATAAATTTTGCAGAAACACATATTGAAAATTAGTTTGTGAGTGGAGGTTGTGAGGAGAGAGTAGTAACCTTGATAGCGTACATATAGGACTTCATAATCACCAAAATAAGATTCTTTTAGGTCAACTTTTTTTAACCAAAACCTCTGGAAAGTCAGAAACGCTGTGGTATTATCAAATTTTTCCCCCAGGGGTACCAAGTCAACAAGAACTATTGTCTTTTCAGGTTCTTGGCTAGCAGCATTAGCTCCCATAATGCGAACTTGACTTTGTTTCATAAAAACCCCAGAGGCAATTTCAGTGGCCAGTTCTGAAACTAAAGGGAAGAAGGTATACAAATCAACACTAAGGCTCAATCCAACTTGAATGGGCCAGACACAGGCACAGAGTGATCCAGGAGGTGTATTAGTCAAAGGTTCTGTGCATATGGTTCCTGAACAATCTACAATTTCGAATAAGAATGGTGTCAGATGTAGAGTATAATGCAGACTGTTGAAAATGACAAAAACAGAACATGAGCAACCTAGCAAATTAAGTCCATTTACCTTCATTGGGAGGAGGTGGCGGTAATCCCAGAATGGGTGGGGGAGGTGAC
The DNA here is from genome assembly GCA_036897725.1 of Erodium texanum. NCBI lineage: Eukaryota > Viridiplantae > Streptophyta > Magnoliopsida > Geraniales > Geraniaceae > Erodium > Erodium texanum. The sequence goes on along the minus strand of JAYMSW010001670.1, from coordinate 8,782 downwards.
ATCTCTGGCCTCTTAGATAAAGACCCAGAAGGAGAAAGTCGAGGATGGCGAGGCTTAAAGGGGGCTGCCATTGTAAGCATAAAAAGACATTAAGTAAGCAAATTGGTGATATAAAAAAATTCAAGATTACAGTAGATGGGTCTAAAATAAAAATGTTCTTTCTTACTTTTGGTGCTGCCAGAAACAGGTTTTACAGCTGGTGAGGGGGCAGGTGAAACTTGGCTCATTGGTGGACTAAAGGGTAAATGAGAACGTGTACCTGAAGTGTCTGCCACAAAGTAACAGTGTTAAGAAGTTGAAAAACTGGTTGAGCTCAATGCAGGTTTTAACGAATCACTTTAATGTACACTACTCTATACCTGGATTTAAAGGTGCAGGAGCATATTGTCCTGGCCTGCCTCTGGGGGGTACAGCTGGAAGGAAGGGTGGAGGAGCATAGTGTGTTGGCCTGCATTTTGTGGGCACTGATGGAGGAAAGGGTGGAGGAGCATAGTGTCTTGACCTGCCTTTTGGGGGTACTGATGGGGGGAAGGGTGGAGGAGCATAGTGTCTTGGACTGCCTTTTGGGGATACTGCTGGAGGGACGATTCGATCTACGTAAATCATTGGTAAAGAAGAAGATAGCATCTTAGCTTCAAAATCACATAATTAATCCTAAGTAATACTTCAAATCTCAGGCAAAACAAACCTTGCTGTTTAGATGGAGGAGAAACCAGGTATGATGCAGGAGCAGGGCTTGTGACTTTGTCTCTTGGATGCTGATCCTGATGAATTGGAGTCGAAGGTGAAGAAGCAGGAGAATGAAACCCATCAATAGGCGAAGGTTTAGAGAATGGATTAGATGGAGAAGGAGCAAGAGTAGAGTGTCTGGCATTGTGCATGGAAGGAGGTACAGGAGAAAATGGACCTGCAAAAGGTACTGTGAGATTTTACTATCTTGATTAACAACTTAAGTAGCATAAACAATTTATGAACAAACCTTTTGTTGGAGAATGGTTCACAGGTGGTATTGGCTCAGGTGTTCCATTTGGAGCAGCAACAGGAGTTCTATTTCTTTTCCGTTTAGTCCTTGTGGGAGGAGTTGATGCAGGAGAGACATCACCATCTAAGACCTCATACGAAGGATGAATCATATAGGAAGTTAGTTTGTAAAGAGCTTAAATTTGAATGTTGCATAGGACATGTAGTTTCATGTCAATAAAAATACTGGAACACTGGCATTGAAGGGTTCCAACTTTAAAATAAGACATTAAATTTTTTTTCCACTTAGTTGTACCTGGTGTAGCTGGTGGAGTTTTTCCAGGCACAATGGGGCTGATAGCAGGTGAATTTTGAGGAAGCCCAGTAGCCGGTGGCACAGCTTGTACTGTATCATTTGCAAAAAGAAATGTCAATTCCAGCTGATCTTATTACTAGAAAGTTCAAAAGGAAGATGAAAGTTGAACAAAGCACACCAAATGGATCCTCGAATCTTTTTGTATGATAAAAACAGCTTAACTTAACGAAGAATGATTCAGTTACTTTTGATGCTTAAGTTGTACCTGGTGTAATTGGGGGAGATTCTGCGGGCACAACAGGACTGATAGCAGGTGAATTTTCAGGGAACTGACTAGGCACTGGTGCACCTTGTACTGAGTTCATAAAAAGAAGGGTTAAGTCTAACAGATCTTTTAAGTAAAAATACACCAAATGGACCTTCAAAGAATTATGTACAGGGTGAGCTCTGATACCAAGTTAGAACACTCCAACCCAAAAGCTTAAGCTATTAGTTTGATAGTCCAACTAATATATCAAATGGTGATTAGTTTCAAATTTTCTAAATGGGAATGTTCAACCCCCAACCCGTCCTTGATTCCTCATAGCTACATTTTTTTTCAACTTAAAAAGCGGAAAGAAAGCACATATAATAATAATATAGATACCTCCCTCTATCAACTTATAGAAGCAACCAAAATACAGAAGTGTTGAAATATTCCAATTAACTGAAAGTTCATAGACTAAGTTGCACCTGGTATAGATGGTTCAGAATCTCCAGGCACAACCGGACTGATATCAGGTGAATTTTCTGGAAACCCGCTCGTCAGTGGCCCATCTTGTACTGTAGCAATTACAAAGAAAACGCCAAAGTTAATTGACCTTTCTAATGGACAGTTTACAAAGAAAACGAATGTTAAATAAAGCACGCCAGATGGAATATCCATTGACGAAGGTGCAAGTGGAGCCATATATTAGAAAAGGATCAACCTTTTTAAGAATAAATTATAATTGTAAATCAGAGAAATCCCAGTAGAATACTAATTTGATAAGCACCTGGAGCAAGAGCCACAGGGACTGGAGGTTTACTAGGCGGTGCTGACTGTACATTCCCGTTTTTTGTTGGAGGAACTTCGGCAGATTCAAGAGGTGGCAATACCGTTGGAGAATGAAGTGGCAAGGAAGGTATAGACCCTGTCATCATTAGGGGAACTGCAGCTGATGTAAGAGGTGACAATGCAGGTGGAGTTTGCAGAACTGACCCTGGTTGCCAAAAGGAGAAGATGAACCAAATAGGCTGAGATTAATGAACATTTTATAGAACCAGGGAAATGGAACTTAGTGTTGTATATTTTCAATAGCATGAGTAATAAACAACCTAAAATGGAGTTATACTCACACCCTCCTATAAAGTACCATGGTTTCAAAAAACCAAGTTCAAGACAAATTACGAGACTTTGCTTAAAGGGAAGCAAGCTCTAGGCCCAACAGAAGTTGGCCATTGCTTGTTTCTTCTATTCACTTATGGAAGAGCCATCAAAATCCATCGTCATTCAGTGAGAGTATTCAAGAGGAGAAATTTAGTAACGAGCCTACAGGTAACAAACAGACCAGAGAATCTAAGTTTCTAATGAACAGGGTCCACTAGTCCAAGCCATATAAATTCCTGAAGTCATCTGGGCAGATTATGGCATTTAAATCTTACAAAAGTAATAAAACTAAATAAAGTTAAAAGCAGCACCAGGTTTCTGAGCTCAATTCTCACATGAAACTAAACCTTTGATCAGATGCAATAACATCAGTAGCTAGTGGTGTTGCATGTGGAAATTAACTAGAGTAGGAGCTCTATGTTCCGGTTATGAATTTCAGCTAGCAATTCAGGTTGTCAGACACACAGACACCAAAATGCAACCCAGTAGATCTAAATTCTACCATTCCTTTTATGCCACAAAAGGCAAACTAAACAAAATTTTAACTCCAGCATTGGGCATACATATTCAGGTTCTCTACATTAATAATGACTGTGTGGAGAACATCATCAGCAAAATGAAATTTCAACAACCCAAATCACTAATTTGTCTCTAAGCACAAAATGCATCAAGTTTCATAACTTTCACCAAATGGGTCTCGTCCTATTTCATCAAACATCAAGCAAAATTGGAAAGCGTACCAGTAGATCCTTGAACAGTCCAACAAGCAAAGACAATGACAAAGAGTTCCACAAGCTGGAGAACCATTATCTTCTGCGAGCTCTTCATCATCCCACACAGCACCAAAATCTCAAAACACCAGACCCATCTCCCCAACAATGAAGAAAACGCCAATGGGTCTCTAACAGGAACTAAATTGAATAAACTAATAGATTTGTAGCTTGAAGCAAACCCAAAGGGAAAAGGGATTAGATTAGCAAAGACCCACAAACAGTGAGAGCTAAGCAACGAGAGAGCCCAGAACAAGGTTTGGTGAAAATCACATAAGAACCCATTTTCGGAGAATCTAAGCTCCAAAACATGCAGCAGCAGAGCCTAGAGCTTGTTGCTGCCATGTAAGATGGAACCGTTTCTACGGACATGAGTTATTGAGCAAAATTAAACTGACCCAGAAGAGAAAAAGTGAAGGAGAATTAAAAAATAAATTAACTGTGGGCACAGCACAAGCACAGTGACAAGCAACAATGTAACAGACTGTTTTGAGGAGAGAGAGAGATAGTGGGGAAGTAGGAGTTGGCTGAGGAGAGAGAAAGAGGCTCTAACTCCTGATTAATATGCTAATTAATTTTTTTTAAGGGTTAGGATTGGGAGGTTGGGTTCAAGAGTAGGTGGTATGTGCTCAATGACAACTTTTGGGGTTGAGAGGTTGAAATTGAAAGTTGTAATCTTGGGGGCTCTGTAATTGTAAAATGAGGTTGCTTGACTCTTCTTCTTTGCTCATTTTTACTTGATCATGTGCCCATTTGAGGATAGTGATGTTTTTGACACATTCATCATGTGCCTTTCATCACCACATACATATCTATTATCCTATCGTGTTGTCACATTCTAAATCAATTTAAAGATATAATTTTCGTCATACGTTAATTCAATATCCACATTTTATTTTTTTAAAAAAATATCAAATTATATATCGATTAAAGTCTGTTCGAATAAAAATATAACAAATAAATCCGATTACTTCCTACATAAAAAGTGCATTATATTTATTTGTTTGTGAAGTATAAGGCATCAATTAGCAGATGAACAATCTCTATTCATGTGGGTACAATTTGACTATACCAACACAATTCCCTCTTTTACACTCTTCCCCTCCCTCAAACCTAACAAAAAAATATTAGTTTGAAAATGACAATCACATGTAGATTGAATTTATAAATCTTCTTTCACCTTCATTCATTAAAAAAAACTAAACTCTATTTTATTAGCACATTAAGAAACTTCAGAATCAAATCAAACCATCTTTGGTGCATGCAAATTCAGGGGAAATGGTGAAGAGGGATAAATCAACATCCTTTGTGAAAGGGTTGTGTTCTGGCCATTAATGTGATGGGAACTTTGCAAGGACCATAAGAAGGGAGAGGACACTTGTCCCATTCAATTCACTATGTTTCATTGTTGACAATTGATAGGGATCTAAAGCTATGGTGGTGGATCTGGTGCATTGCTTTTGTTGATCCCAGATGATGATTTTGGAAATAGCATTAAAATTGTACCAAAACCATTTCTTGCTTCAAGGGAACTACAGAGTCACATGGCGAGCACTTTTTAAGGAAAAAAAAAATAGGAAAGTAAAATGGATACGAGGGAGAGTGATGAACCCAATTTGGTGGTTGGGTTTGATTTGGAACACATAACACATCCAAATAATATTATGCACCACACAGATTTCACATTTCACATAACAGGACCTCATTATTCATCATGAGAAGTGTGTACAAAATGCATGAATATGAAGCTTCCCTGCTAAAAAAAAAGGATAAAAAACAAGGTGGGGTTCAATGTATTATTGTTGAAATAGTGAGATAAAATTGATGATACATGTCATGATTTGCTTGCTACCCACTCATAGCCTAAGAGAATGGTAAGCTTTCACCACAAAACTTACTCACCAACCCTTACCCTTTAACACACACAATTCATATACATAGCAAAAGTAATGCATATTTACAACTGAGAATGAGAGATACATTAGTGCATGTGTCAAAAGAGGTGGATGGATTAATCCAATCATGAAGGTTTATACTTTAAACCCCAACTTGTACAAACTCTCTATCTCTCTCTTGATGTCATGTGCAAATATGCAATTACTTCTCCTAATCATTCATAGCAAAAAGTTCATATTTTATTCCTAGTTAAGATTATAGTAGTAAACAATGGGCACCAACTTTTGTATTGTTGTCCCTCAACCTCATCCCCACTACTGTATTAAAGGCTGCAAAAGGAGACATTATATCTATATGAATATAGTTCTTGCTCCCTCCCACTCACCTACCCACCCGCACGGCACACAGTGCTCACATTGGGATTTAGGTTTATGCTTGATCCTACCATAACCTAACTCTCAAGCAATCTCTCTCAAGACAGATAAGAGATAACATCATTATTGCAACTTCAAGTCTGAGACTGACCTTTTACTTCTGGCCTGGTCTGGCTTCCCCCAACAACTGTATTGGACCCAGTCATTATAAGCCATGAGGTTTCTGAGTCTCTCATTTTTAGCCCCATAACACAAGCCCTAATTCAGTCATGTTTCTTGCTCTACATCTTGTGGAGGAAAGGATCAGACCAGTACACAACAAATTAAAGTAGACCTTGCTGTCTGGCTTTAAATAGAGTCACTCACTAGTACAATAATAGGAGAGGGAACTACAAACTCTCGCTTCTCAATTCTTGAATGTAATGATATCTTAAGACGCTGACCAATTACAGGTGCTATTTCTCGATAACTTAGAGGGAAAATGAAGTATTACCTTGCTGGAATTAGAGATTATAGAATGAGTATTCATGACAGCACAACCCATCTGGGTAAAAATACAAGCTCATGACTTTCAAAAGCTTCTGCCATCGTCGTTTCTTCTTTGTTGAAGGAACAAAACAATGCCACTTATCATCCCTTCAGCCATGTTCAGCAAACTTGCTAGGTGCAATAACAAATCCATCTTTAAAACAATATCATAATTCCACATATGTACTATTCATCACACTATGTTATAAGATTCACAGATACGATCGATAACAAGATAAAGTGTTCCCATGTGAGCACATTACTTCATCAACATCACCAAGGACGAAGTTAGGTGAACACATTATATCTAGCAGATAAACATAAGTTATTACTAACCATCCCGACTGAGCTTGGAATCTTTCATCATATAAATAACAAGTGACAGTATTGTTCCTCAATGGAGTTGCCAACAGAAGAAACTAGATTTCCCATTGAACCCTGTCCTCGATAATTTCCTCCCACTTTAAACTATCAGTATCAACAATGAGAAGAAACATCAAAGAGGCTAAACGTGTCAATTTTTCTCTAGCCAAGATTGAGACAAACTATTTTCATATTAAAATGTAAAGATATTGACCAAATCTGTTAACAGGGAAGCAACATGTATTCTTGATTTAGGACAAAAACATATGAAAAATTAGGATAAGATAACAATGAACGGGAATAGCAAGACTTACCTGTCATGATCATAAACTCAAAAGTCACAACCCACCTCTTTAGCATCTAACTATAACTAGATTAACAGCTACTTAGGAATGACCTACAAAATTAAGGCTGAATAATTAGATTACAAAATTTATTGGGGCTAGCGTCTGATTAGCTAGTTGCTGAAGCAATAGCTTACGAAGAAATGGGTGCTCAATCAAGTTAATTACAGGTGACCACATGTCTGGCTTACAACTTAGCTATGAATGATGAATTCATTTCTGGAAACCGTATCAGAACCATAATGCCACCTGAAATTAGTAACAATTGTGTGAAAGTGAAGATGATTAACCACCTAAACATACACATACACAAGTGTTAATCATGTTCTTGTTATAACCACATTAAGATTGTTCAATAATCTACCCAGCTCAATTTCACACAATCAGAAACCAACCAAAGCTAATCACAACAAAAAGTGATACACACAATGCTCCTTGTGCTACCAACTAGAACACCTCAATCAAATCAAGCAATGCGATGCTCGAAACTGACACCGCACATAAATTTTGACTCAATGTTACCGTTGACGGTGAATCTGCTCCTGCCTTTCAGCCAATACTCGCAATTGACCGATCCGGAAGACCAAGCTGTTCCGGCAGTGACGGCCCGGAAGCCGCCGCGGAGTACAATTCTGGACGGAGACGTGAAATAGGCGATGGAGGCGAGAGAGTGACAATTACACGGACGCGGAGAAAGGAGGATCTGCTCTGACGGAGCTTTGTGGGCCTAGGGTCGCAGAACAGAAGCAAAATAAACTGATTGGTTTAAATGGGCCTGTACAACTAGCTAGGCCCAAACTGAGAAAAACCGGGACCTGTTGAGACCCTATATCCATGTCAGCTCCAAAATTCATTTCCCTTCTAAAAGCTTTTTACCGTACACAACAATTTTTTTTATCAATGTACACAACAATTTCTTAATTCATATTTCCATGATATGTGTTCTTTAACCTCTTTCCTGTTCTTTTGTTATTAGAGATGGTAAAACTATTCGAATCTAATGGAGACCCGATCATGTCGATGCAATCGAAGCAAGAAAAGTCAGAGATTTTACAAATCAAGACGGATTACGTGGCAATAAACGGGAATATGCTCAGGGACGGTCCGGGTCGTTATTCCCATCCCGCCCGGTAGAATTAAAAAAATAAATATATGTTTTATTTATTCTATATCTTATTAGTAGATTGGTGTTATTTTTTAAAAATGTTTTGTTAATGTGTGAATTTCGTAAATATTCAAAATGGGTAACATGTACAAATAATTTTCGTCCCCAATCAAGACAGAGCGGGGCAGGACGAACACTCACAAAATTGAGACATAGGGCGTATGGGCGGGGATAGAGATTACTAAACCTATCTCGAACCCATTCGTTACTATCCCTTTGTTTCATTCACTATCTCGTTTCGAACCCGTTAAATATTTGTAGTTCAACCATAGAGATTACTAAACTTGTCTTGAACCCATTCGTTACCATCCCTTTGTTTCATTCACCATCTCGTTTCGAGCCTGTTAAATATTTGTAGTCCAACATTGTTTTTCACCTGATTTATATTAAATACTCTTTTTAAATCTGAGTAGAGACTGAGTTTGTTTTAATATTTATCTCTGTTGGAATATTTATAATATTCGGGTGGCCTTTGTGTATAAAGAATCGATAATAGAGATCAAGTTCACATTAAAGTATAAGGCTTTAATATAATAGTCGATACTGTGATGGATCGGTTTCGGTAAATGTAATTAAAGTCCGAGAATTATTATTCCCTCCTACCTTACCCTAAAGTATAGTAAATGTATCTTTTATTTAATCATCTTTGGACCAACAT
>JAYMSW010001669.1:0-15711 GCA_036897725.1 Erodium texanum | reverse complement strand
TCCTCCTCTAGAATGCACCTCCTTACCATGTTATCTGCACAAATGCGAAATAAATAAGGTTCATCCCAAAAGTAATCTTTCACATCATGAAGTAATTTCTTCCTCTGATGTGAAGTCTAATCTGGAGGTAGCACCCCAGTCACCAAATGATTTGCTATATGTGCAAAGCACGGTGTTGCCTCCTTCACCCCGAACAATTGTTCGTTCGGGAACTCTTCCTTCATCGGTGTGATCAAGTCTTCATTAGGATTCTCAATCCTAGATAGGTGATCTATTATCACGTTTTCTACACCCTTCTTGTGTCAAACCTCCAGATCGAACTCCCAGAGCAGTAGAATGCACCTGAGAAGCCTTGGTTTTGCTTCCTTCTTCTGGAATAGGTGCTTGAGCGCCACATGATCTGTATAAACTATAACCTTGGCAGCACAAGATAGGGGTGAAATTTATCACAGGCAAATACAACAACTAATAATTCTTTTTCAGTTGTGGCATAATTCACTTGTGCTTCATTAAGCACCCTACTGGCATAATAGATCGAGTGGAAAATTTTATTTTTCCTCTGTCCTAGCACAACACCTACAGCAATGTCACTCACATCGCACATCACCTCAAATGGTAAAGTCCAATCCGGACTCACCATTACTAGAGCATTCACCAGTTTCTCCTTCAGGAGTTCGAAGCTAGCTAGACATGCATCATCGAACACAAAGGCGACTTCCTTTCCTAGTAGATTATACATAGGCTTGGAAATCTCAGAAAACCCCTTTATGAACCTTCGATAAAACCTGATATGTCCTAGAAAACTTTGTACTCCCTTCACATGTATAGGTGGAGGTAACCTACCTATTACATCCACATTGGCCTTATCTACCTCTATTCCTTTAGAGGATATCTTATGGCCTAGGACTATTCCTTCCTTAACCATTAGATGACACTTCTCCCAATTAAGCACTAAATTGCTTTCTTCACAGCGTATCAAAACTTTCCTGAGATTGTTCAGACACACATCAAACGAAGAACCATATAGGGAGAAGTCATCCATAAAAACTTCTAGGAAGTGTCCTACCATGTCGTGAAAGATGGCCAGCATGCATCTTTGAAAGGTAGCTGGGGCATTATACAAGCCAAACAATATTCGCCTATATGTGAAAGTGCTGTAAGGATAGGTCAAGGTGGTATTTTCTTGGTCCTCAGGTGCTATGGCTATTTGGTTGTACCCACTATACCCATCTAAGAAGCAATAGTATTGATGCCCGACCAATTTTTCCAACTATAGTCAATGAAGGGCAAGGGGAAATGATCCATATGGGTGGCGTCATTCAACTTTCTATAGTTAATGCACACACACCAACCCGTAACAATCATAGTGGGCAACAATTCATTTTTTTTTAATTGGTTACTATAGTTACCGCCCCCCACCCCCCCCCACCCTGCCCCTGCCTGGGCCATGCCTCGCCCCCCCTTGCCAGTCCACGCCCCCGCCCTCCGTTGTCTGGCCGCCATGACCCTGCCCGTGCCACCCTCGCCCAGGGCCGGCCCTGGCTCGCTTGTGTTTTTGTCCACCTAGCCCGCCCAGGTCCGCATAGGCCCGTCCTCCCTTGACTCTGCTTGGCCCTTCCGTCCCTCGGTCCAGCCCGCCGCCTTCCGCCGAGGCTATTTGGGTGTGGTGTTCCGTCCAAGGCAGCTCTTCCTCGTGTCATCTTTTGTTTTTGCTTTTGTTTTTATTTTAGACATGTCAATAAGGTGTTAGAATTAATCTGACTTGGGCACGCTTCTATTGCACTGTTTTAGATCCACAATCAGTGTGGTTTTTAGATTCAATAAGCAGTTCGGTTTTTTACAGAGCTTAAGACTCTGTTTAGGCATGGGGTTTTATATTGTCCACAATTAAGTTTCTATGTAGGTTCATGGTTAAGAGTATGCGTCCTATTATGATAGGGTCTTATTAGTCACATGAGTTTTATAGTCTGGCACGACCTAACTTGGTCGGATTTGTATCTACTAGAGTCGTAAATATTTTTGTGGCAACGATTTTTCCGTACAATAATAAAATACCTATGATATTTACCTTAAAAAAAATAGATGAATGATATATAAAAACGTACTTAACAGGTACCGTGCACATGACTAGGGAACGGAAAATAGACTTGAAAACCTTTTGGGCTTGAGCACATCTTACTTCGACCCATATCATTTTTCTCTCAACGGGAAAAAGAGAGAGAGTATTTGTTTTAGGGCAAAGATATGTTTGTTTAGGGTAAGGTTAATATGGTATCGACAACCCGTGCTATCATGATAGTATTGGTGTCGTCGATGCACTAGCACGGGTCAATACCGTTGTTGGGCTAGCAATGACTCTTTACGAGGAGATTATGCCGCGCAACGTTGCCGAGGATCTCCAACCAATCAGAGGCATCGTCGAGACCACACACCCACTCACTTTTCTCCTTTCTCCCTCTCTCTCCACCTTTTGTTGCAGAGTATTGATGCTGCATCACTTCTCCATTAGGCTTGTTTTAGATCGACATTGGTGTAAACAACTTGCTAAGAGCTCATTTGATTTTATGTGACGGAGCCAGCACCGACTCTGTATTAAAGTTGCGCTTAATGTTTATCATTGCATTTTATTAATAGTTTGTTCATACAATACAAATACCGTTTTGAAAACATTTTGTTCATCTCTATCCCATGTTGCATATTTTTGTTCTTTAATTCTTGTTATTTACATCCATATATATCACTATTAATTTTATTCCATTTCATTTCAATAATGTTCTGTTCATTTTCTATGTACTAACTCGAACATAACAGTAACTACCACCATATCAAGTTAACATGAATGGTTCTATATATGCCTCTGCTTCTATTTGTCCTGGTAACAGTATATTTGACTCCACCGACGAGAGGTAGCAAAATTCCAATTTTCTAGTTCCAATTTCTTTTGTTTCGACGGTTTACTTACTTTAGTTTTGGAGACAAGGCTAGGAATTTATTCTCATTTTAAAATATAAAATTTAGGTTTAGGTCTAGGTTTCTCGACGAAAAAAAAATATCCAGAAAAAACCGCCCAAAACATGGTCGATTTTGGTTGTTGAAATTGTCTTAATAAAAAAGGGACAATTTCAATGGCAGTAGATCTCGGCTGCTTCTCCCCCGCTGATGGCAGTAGATCTCGAGATCTAGGGTTTGATGGTGTTTTCACGATAGAGAGAGGAGTTGAAAGGTAATGGAAAAAGTAAAATTATCCCACATACATTTACACTCATAAATACAAAAAAAAATATATCTAAAATGTCAAAATATATTGTATATAGATTCGATAAATTCAGACATGTTACAATTTTGTATTAGTATAGTCCTAATACTATAAATACAGGTACTCTTGTATTATTCTAAGCATCAAGTACAACACACACAAGAAAGGTGAGTGCAACTCACAATTAGAGTCATATAGATTATGAGTAGATCAATTTGAATGATCGGAAGTTGTGATGTTCCATTTTACCTGTTCTACTTATTGGGTTGATTGTTTCTACTTATTGGGTTGATTGTTCATGGAAGTAGAGTTTCTACTTATTTGGGTTGATTGTTCATGGAAGTAGAGTTTCTTGAGATGAGATGAGAAAGAAGATTATGAGACCTTTTATCGACACATTGCTATAATGGGAGGCATAGTAGCCACCATGATACACAGTTAAAAAAGACCCACAATCGATCAAATATAAAAGAAAAAAAAATTCAAAACAAGAGAAAGTAGTAGAGAATCATTCTTGATGGTGGGATCCACTCTGCATCCAATGATGTGCAAAGTTTGAAAAAAGCTAATTTCAAAAGAAACAAAAAGCCAATTTCTTAATGATAATGTGATCACAACAGATGAAATGACCCACCAACGGCTGTGATTAAGGCATCATAATTGGAGGATTTGACAAGCATCTTTTTTGATTAAGTAAAATGGCCCCACAAGATGAACGGTGATGATTGATGATGTTGACCAAATTAAGTACCACACACACACAAACACCATCTCTCAATCTTATATATATTGACCAAAATGGCCACCACTACTTCTTTCCATTTCTCTCTCTCTGAGGTCTGAGCATGGAAATTACAGCTCGGAGCAGACCAAGAGCATCTGAGCAGTCTTGAATGTGGTGAGCTCTCTGTCTCTAACTATCACTTCTCAATTCCTTTTAGGGTTTATTTTTGTATTGGCCATATATGTATATCCTTCTGTGTTGGCTCTGTATCATTGGTTCTGGGTTTGCGGGGGTTTGAGTAAATGTTAGAAAAATCTCTGCTTTATGTTATGGAACAGTCTGTTTCAGTAGTAATTTATGTGTTTTAGATCCTGTTTGTTGATTGGGTTGAAGAAAGTTGTGATTTTTAGGACAATTTGAGTTAGTTTTGTCCATTCCAAAACAAGTTGCAAATGGGTTTTGGGATCTTGGGTTGTTCTTTAAGTTGAAAATGTGTTTTTTGGATTCTGGGTTCCTTGTTGAATCAAAGAAAAATGCATTTTTGAGGTACTTTGGGCTCAGTTCTTCATTTTTTGTGTTAATTTTCTTTTTGACGAATCATTTTTTGTGTTAATTATTGGTGTGAAGAAATATGAGTAAGTGTTGATGTGTGATTATGGTTTCAAGTTCTGCAGATTTGTGTTCATTAATTACTGCTACAAACACATAACTCTATACATACAGTTATATGGTAAAAGTTTCATACATATAACTACCCGTATGAACTTTCAATATTACTATAGTATAAAACAGACGAAAGCTATTAGAAAATTTGATTTTTTATTTGTCGCGTGACTTGTATACGATTTTAAAATTTTATAGTATCACAAATCTACTCATTCCCATCAACAATCTTTCGCTTTCGTTTTGATTTCGTTTTTAAAATCCTCCTTCAATATATTTAAACGAAAGATTATATGATGAAAAACAATAATTTTAAATATCTTAAAATTTTAAAGTCAACTATAGTTTATATTTATTTTGTACGATTGTAATACATGTAAATTTATAAGATAGTTTTATGTCTGTAGAAAATTTACTATATAGCTATGTGTATGTGGTAAATTTATATTTACTATAAGCTTTTTGTTCGTGGGTAATTTATGAAAGTAGTTGTGTATAATTAATTAACCCAACAAATATGATTAAAGCCAAGGAAAAGAAATGCATATAATAATAATGAAGATCACATGTTGAATCAAATCTCAAAGTTTTATAATGCTACTATTTTATTCTTTTTTCTCATATTTAACCATTATTTAACTTCTCTGTATGGTTCCTTGCTGTTTCCAGCTTTCCCTTCATTTTCAACCTTGTGGGCACCCAAAACAAGACTTGAAATATGGACCGTAAAGACGGTTTCAATCTGCAGCAACCTCAGCAAAAGTGGGTAGATCTTCAATTCTTGAACTATGATACCATGATGGAACCACCTGTCCTAAACCAATCCTCACAAACCCAACCTTCTCTTCCTCGCAACAACCTTAACAATCATGAAACATGGGATCCGAGGTTGATGCTAAACAACCTCTCTTTCCTAGAACAAAAGGTCCACCATCTCCAAGAACTGGTCCAGTTGATCGTGGGCCGTAGGGGCCAGGTCATGGGCCGACTGGAGGGACTGGCAGCCCAACAACAACAGCAGCAGCAACAACAACAACTCATAACTGCTGATCTCACTTCTGTTATTGTTCAGCTAATCTCAACTGCTGGTAGTCTTCTCCCATCTGTGAACCAGACAGCTTCCTTGTCCGGACAACCTGGTGGGCCCCTTTTTACTTCCGCACCAGGTATTTATTAAAAGATTAACTCAACTAAGAGTTTAAACCGAGAACAAAAGGCTCATGATAATTTCATACTCCAACACACATTTTTACAAACCAATTCGTTTATAGGTTTGATGTGAAATTTAAGAACAGATATGAGCTCATTAAGAAGAGAGAGAAAGACTTGTAGAGAAAGATAATGAGAGGCCCATTTAACGAAAAATAGATAAATAATAGATATCTTGAAGTTAGAAGGGTTCGAACCCATTAGGGGTGTTCATGGTCAGTTAACCGACCACGAACTTGATATACAAAACCGAACCAAATTGATTGGTTCCGAAAAATACTGAACTATTACCGGCACCGGAATGTTAAGAACCACCGGAAAAGAACCGACCAAAAGATGTGATCGGTTTCGGTTCTTAACCGGGCCGACTAAATAAGGTTGGGTCTGTTCTCAGTAATCTGTAAGAACAAAATTCATAAATCCTAAGTTTAAAAAATCAGCCCGTGTCTATGAGAAACCAAACTCTGATACTATATTATAGTTTTATAATCTAACCGTTTCAATGGTACAGAGGAGCACGAGCAGAAAGACGAAGAAGAAGTGGAAGAAGGGGAGAATCTCCTCCCGGGCTCCTACGAGATCTTGCAACCGGCAAAAGAAGAGATCCTAGCACCTCACACACACTTCTGCACAATATGCGGCAAAGGGTTCAAGCGTGACGCGAATCTACGCATGCACATGAGAGGCCATGGAGACGAGTACAAAACCCCAGAAGCATTAGCAAAACCCCACAAAGAATCGAGCCCCGAAACGGCGATCCTCAGGAGGTACTCGTGCCCTTACGTTGGTTGCAAGAGGAACAAAGGGCACAAGAAGTTTCAGCCTCTCAAAACTATCTTGTGCGTCAAGAACCATTACAAGAGGACTCATTGTGACAAGAGCTATATTTGTAGCAGATGCAATACCAAGAAATTCTCGGTCGTTGCCGATCTCAAGACCCACGAGAAGCATTGTGGTAAGGACAAATGGGTTTGTTCTTGTGGCACTACTTTCTCTAGGAAAGACAAGCTTTTCGGACACATTGCTCTGTTCCAAGGCCACACCCCTGCGATTTCCCATGACGAGGTTAAGGTTTCGACTTCAAATAAGGTTGGTTCTGATCCTGATAGTTGTTTCTCGCCTTTCAGCTTTGATACTTGTAATTTTGGTGGGTTTCATGAGTTTCCTCGACCGCCATTCGATGATGCTGAGAGCTCGTTCTCGTTTCTTGTCCCGGGGTCTTGTAGTTACCATCATAAACCTGGAGGAGAGTCCAATTCTAGTAATCTTGAGTCATGTTAGTGTTGATTTGAGTTCTTGATCTCCCAATGTGTGTGTAATTTGATGAAGCTTTTGAATAAATGTTGTTCTTTCATGGCTTTGAAGCTCCATAGTTGAAATGTAACTTCATTCATTTCAAGCTCTGTTGCAACTATAACTTTGAGCTTTTCTTGTTGTTTTGGTTCAACCTTTCTTTGGTGCAGAGTCATTGGGTAAAAAAAACTTGGCAAGATTCGGAGAACCCTGAAGTTTGTTCATGCCTAGATTCTCACTCTATCAGTTGTTGAGGTATTTTCAGTGTTCTACTATCATATTGATGTTTCTTTTGGTACTGTTAACATGTATTTTACAGACCATATTTGTTCTGGACCTACTGTGTTAGTTACATCTATGATATACTTAAATCTACACGTTTTTCACTTAACCATATTTATGTATCGAATTTGTTTATATTTCAGAAATATTCACATAGCCATTTTTCATCAAAAAAGTGATGAAAATACTCTTTACCTTAATCTACAAAAGAAAAGGGTTCTTTTTGTCCTTTTAATAGTTTTATCTTTTAACAAGTTTTTTTAAAAAACACATTAACTATTTTTTTACATCTAATCAAAATATTTTTGACAGTTATGAAGTCTTTTGTGTAATTAAAGTCACCCTAAATTTTGTCTTTTCTAGCAAAATATAATTATTTGATTATTATTTTTTTAAGCCTAAGTACCCGCCAAACGAAGTTAAGACTTAGGTGCAACTGGCTGAAAAATATATAAACATAAGTTTAGTTAAGTATAATTAACCGGCTATTTATAACCTGATCCAAAATACAAATCACAGTCTGTATTATGATATCATAGTTGTGATTCACTGTTGTTACGTTTGGTTTGATAAAGAGTTTTTGAATTATTATTTTTTTTAAAGTAAAACGGGCTTGTATTATAAATCAACGCTTAGAATGTGTGTAAGACTAGGCGGTACATCAATACCATTCCAATCACGAACATATAAGGAACGAGTCTCTTTGGCAATCGGTGAGATGCTCTGTTTGCGTTCACTTTACAAAGACGAGATTTAACATCCTTGAAATCATTAAGTAAAGAAATATAGTCTCTGATTATTAGACGTAAAGGAGAAAGGAAGGAGCATCTATTCCTAATAAGTTGAACGATCAATAGGCAGTCCGACTCCAAGATTACTGACATCCAGCTCTTCTCCTGAATCTACCTCAGGGCTTCCCTAATTTTGAATAGCCTCGATGATTGATCCGGATAATTGGCATGGCCATACTAAGCTCCAGATGCCCTGTATATGCCTAGCTTAATTTCTGCAGATCATACCAGCCCCATGAGTTCGATTCTCAGCAAAGTCAGCCCCATCAACATTTACTTTCAAGCTTCCAGGCAGTGGCGGTGTCCAGATGCAAGGGTGTGATATTTGAGAAATAGGAGCCCGCAAAACCCGGCGAGCCATTGCAGCTTTCCAGCCAGCACAGGAGGTCTTGGCCTGGTACTCCACCTCCTCCAGTGTCGGCCGTTCCTCAAACCACGCCCGTCTGTTTCTAGCGAACCAGACTCCCAAACCCAAAAGGAGAGCTCGGTAAGTCTGTCTCGATCATAAGTAGCCATAAGCACCCCCATGCGCCTCACGCTCATCTTCCCTGGATGCAGATGGAAATACAAATCCGAGGAGAAGTAACTGCCGACGAAGATAAGCTCAACGACGACCGACCATGAAGACAGATTAGTTATACGAGGAGGGACTCAAACTAGCAACCAATTTGGGAGCGAATGCATCCTTGGTTGCTTGACTACTCCACTCTAATCTATCCCACCACTGTTTCCCTCCTTGAATCTTGAGTTCCGGAGGAGTTGTCTTTGCAGTGTCGGAGTCGAATGGGAGCTTTCCCAAACTCCTGCATTCCCATACCCTCACAAGCTTCAGACAAGGGAATGGCAGTGCACTTTGCGGGCAGATACTCCTTAGCTTTGGTAAATACCATAATGTGAGCAATGTGAGACGAGAGAACAGTGATACGCCCACATTACTATTATGACATCTCCTTGTCTCTTTCGCGTCTTCTCCAATCAGCTCTTGCATTGACTCGCACACGCCCACGTAAAGAGTGCAGAGGTTTGGAACATAGATGAGTGAGCTTATGTTTCGTACCTTATTACATTTGCTGAGTGTAACGTCGCGGAGATTATTGCCTAGGGAAGACCTCCCTAGTTTTATCACAGACATCTGACAATTACACACAGTAAGCCTCTCCAGATGCTTGGTTAATGTCCTTGTAACTAAATCAAGCACCTCTGGTAATGATTCAGCTATATCCAAATGCAGTAGGCGAGTATGGCTTTGTAGCTTCGGAGAGTCCAACAATAACTGGATCCCCGTCGCAGAGGTCAATATGAGAGGAAAATCCACGATGTTTTTCAACCCTTCCAACTCTTGTAACATGTGTATTTCCATTGACCTGCGCTCGCTAATTATATGAGTATAATCTGGTGCAGGATTTTGCTCAAACCTTTGCAATGACCAGAGACCTGATATGACCTTTCTTGGAATTATTGTTTCCTTGTCAAGTATCAAAAATCTCAATTTATGTAGATGCTTAACTTCCATCGGTAATCTTCTTGTGAGTGTACACATTATGTTCAGATACACCAAATTATTGAAACCATCGATCTCTACTGGCAACTCCTCCAAAACAGGATTGTACGACAGATCCAGAACTTTCAAGAATTTCATAGGGCGGAAGATTTCACCATCCAGTTCCTCTAGTCTAGTATCTCGAATAATGAAGGTGACGAGATTTAAACAAAATGATAACCCACTCAAAGATTTCACGCTAGTACCAGATCCCCATGGTGATACTTTTTCTACACCAGTGCTCCACTTTGCCATCACACTAGCAGTAGCTGCAGTTGAAGCTCCATCACAATCACCGCGTACTACATCTACCCAATATTTGTTCTTCTTTTCTCCTCGGTCGCACGCAATCCACAGGGCCATGTCCCTGATCACATCATGCATCTTCATTGTCCCTTCCTTTTGACCGGTCTCCAACAAGCTCACTTGTATCAAACTTTCAATTATTTGTCGGCCTTGAACAAGTGCATCATACATGGTATCATATTCGTCTATTAATCCTTCAGCAAACCAAAGTTTAATGATTCCATGTATTGGAATATTATGATTCTCTGGATATAAGGAACAATATTCAAAATATTTCTGGAGTGTTGTTGTTGGTAAACTATCATAACTGAATACCAATTTAGAGAAAACTTGACCTTCTATACCCGGAAAAGTGGATGGGTATTTCTCCAATGCTCTTTTTGCATCCTTCCATTGCTGAGCATTTGTTTTACCTTTCATGGCTCGCCCGATAGTAACTAAAGCTAGAGGCAGGCCTTGGCACTCGTTACGGACATCTTTGACCAATTCTTGTATATTTGGATGAGATTTTAGCACGCCTTCTCCTACCTTGGAGCAGAACAAACTAAAGGCTTGATCTGGTTGTAAACAACCCACTTCAATGAGCTTGTGCACATCCATTGATTGACAAACTTCTCGAGACCGAGTAATAATAACAACTTTGGACATGTCGGGCCTCTTAGGGTGAGGAATCCCTACCTCTGAGAGTTCAAGTCTCTCCCATATATCGTCAAGCAGCACAATAAACTTCTTCTTTTTAAGAAGGTTGAATATGAGAACGGCTCTTTCACCCTCACTTTTATTATCCCATAAGTGATCCATGATGTGCAATTTGTTCCGGATAGTCTCTTGGATTCTCTTAATGCTTGCGGGTTTAGAGACCACGATCCATATGACCAAATCAAATCCTTGGTTTCTCTTGGAGAACTCATTGTTGAGTTGCTTCAAGAGGGTAGTCTTGCCCACTCCCCCAATTCCGACCAATCCAATAACTGTAGAGTCTTTGTCTTGAACAGATTGCCATACCTCTCCAAACTTTGCTTCGAATCCCACCATAGCATAGGCAGCTCATCCACCAGAGGTGGTGGCAACTGATCAGCAACAACCTCAAATTGCCCTTCCTTAGTTAGCCTCATAACTTGAGGAATCATCTTCATGACTTCCTTCCCGAGCTTGTAGCTGGACCTGCAACTTCCTGGACATCTTTTTTCTAGTTCCCGGTTACCCTTTTGCAGGATCAGGCTCACTTCCTTCCCCACAGCTTCAACACTTTCCAGCCAGCCGTTTACTTGGTTTCTTCGCTTCATTTGTTGTTCTTCAGCTTCCCTGACTCTGTTCTTCACATCTTCACTTAGGTTCTTCAGTCTTAACATTGCAGAACTTAAAGATGTGAGGTTGTCTTCAAGGTCTCCAATGTATGCAGCATGTTTGGCAGAGCATTCCCACAAGTGAGGTACAAGGCTCAACGCTTGACCCAAACACTCCATGGACCTATGAACAATGATGAACCACATAAACAAGAATAGAGCACTTTTAGGAATCAAGCAATTTAGTATTACCTAGAGTATAAGCAATCCTATATGCAGAAAATAATTGAACAAATTGGGTGTTTGAGCTATACATAAGACATCAACTTAAAAACAACAAAAATAGCTGTAACAATTAAGGAATCAATCTTCATGTAGGGAATAAAGATTCTGTTTGTGTTTATATCTCTTTGTTTGCCCACGCCCGCCCCTCGCCCACCCCGAGACCTCGTCTCATCGCGTCCTGCCCCCAGCCCGTCCCTCCGTCTTCCCCGAGGCAAGCTGAGTTGTGGAGATCCGTTAGGAGACAAGACTACTTCGGGCCGTGTTTGATACACCGTCGTCTTCTGATACTTTGTCAATAAGGTGTAAGCATAGGCTGACTTGATGTATTTTGGTTTTGGTTTCGTCAATAAGGTGTCAGTTCATTCTGACTTTAGGCCATTAGCGTTTTGGTTCCTTGCAAAGTTTCAAGCTCTGTTTAGGACATATGGTTATACACTGTTTATCAATTGAGTCTCTAGGCAAGTTCATGGCTAGAAATATAATATTTTTATAGGGTTATTTGTAATCACGAGGGTTTGCTTATAGCCTGGCAAGATCTATTTTAGTCGGATGGATGTCGTCCACTAGAGCTATAATACTTTTTATGGCAACGGTTGTAACCGTATCTTTGACAACGGTTTAAACCGTACATTATTAATGATACCCGAATACTTATCTTCAAAAAAAAAATATCTCTTTGTTCGTAAATATATCCTTGTGTCTGTCTAACCCTTTGATCTAGTAAACCTTTCATGTGATTATACCAACCATGTGCTACATAGGATATATATACTATGCACATATCAAATCTCTCTTTCTTAACAAACAACAATAGCATCTAAGAATAAGAGGTTAAGAGTAAAAAAATGGTATATTGCAAAGAAAGAGTACTGTAACAAACATGATCTTTGAGCTAATACATAAAACAACAACATAGAAACAAAGTAAGTAATTGCAACAATGAAGGAATCAGCTTAATGACTGACCACAAAAATCAATTTAATTACTATATATTAATGATCCAATAATAATTGGCGATTACTGGGGATGTGACAACTAATCACAGAAACAAGGTTGGATCTTTAGCTTTTTTCATCAACATCAATCTTTAGCTAGTGACCATGAGTAATCACACAGTCAAATAATACTATTGAGCCAAAGCTATATATTAAGACTCCAATTCTTACTAACCTGATGATGGCAATACAAGCACAACAATCGGTCTCAGTAGCAGCTCAGCTCAGAGAAAGAAAGCAAATGAAATAAGTTTTGATCAGATGAAGAACAAAACTTGCAGAGAATAACATAAATGAAGGAAAAATCATACAGTGTCTGAAGAATGAGCAGTGATAAGAACAAAACTGGAGTAGCTAGCAAGATTTTTTAAGACAATAATGGTGGCATATATATTAACTAATCGGTTTGGAAATTTGTCTGGACCTTGTTGGAAATTTCCTCTTGGTGGACACGCCAAACCGTGGTGGACTAAAGTTTATTTTTATGAAAAACTCAGCAGCACATCCTTTTTAAGTGTATGCGATTTGCAAGTAATAATAAGGGTTTAGTTTTAAATACAAATTTGTTGTTAAAATATAATTAATGAATTAATCTCAATCATTCAATTATTTTAATATTGTCACTTGTAACGATGTGGTGAAATGACTCAGCTTTTACCATTTTTACTTTTTTATCTATTCTCGTTCCGTTTGAACTCCAATTCACTTTGTTCTAACGTCAATATTTTTCTTTTTTCGAGATCTACAAAACAAGACCCGTGAAACATATATTTTAAAAAGGTTTAGGGTTATAATTTAGGGTTTAGGATTAGGGGTTGAGGGTTGGGGCTTTATGGTAAAATGGTTGATGGTTATGGGTGTAGGGTTTAGGGTTATGTGTTTAGGGTTTATGGTTTAGGGTATAAGTTATTAGAGTTCAGAGTTTAGGGTTAGGTGTTTAGTTTATAGGATTATGAGTTTAAGGTTCACGATTTAGGGTGTAGGTGGTTAGGGTTTAGATTTTAGGGTTTAAAATATATGCTTCACTGGTCTTGTTTTGTAGATCTCGAGGAAAAAAATATTGACGTTGAAACAAAGTGAATCGGAATTCAAATAAAGCGGGAATGAAGAAAATAATAAAAATTGTGATAGTTGAGTCATTGCCCCAAATCGTGACAAGAGAAAGCATCAGCTTTCATTTAAAAAATGAGTGGCTGAGATTAATCAATTGGTTTGTACTTTAAGCTATGTTTGTATTTGATCTCATGTCTAAGTATAAATACATCTGTAATTTGCCCTTTTTATTTGCAATAACTATCTACGTTTTACATTTTCTGGTTTTTTGTAACAGAAAAATCGTTTAAGGTGTGTGTTTGACATAAAAGACGAAACAAGTGAATTATTACAAATGAAACATCCAAGAATAGGTATATATATTTATACTTACCCCTAATTATAATTAAAAAAAATCTTTTTGAAAGCTATAATCAAAAAGTTGAGCCATGTAGCAACTGCAAAAAAAAATTCCCGTTAGTTCGAAGAACCTTGAGTCATACTCTTCAATATTCACAAACTATGTTTGTTCTAAGCATTAGGGTTAGTTTTACATGCATCTATACTTACATGTATACATTTTTATCCTACAATTACCTTGTGTTTCAAAAACATTGACATAAATCTTTTTTTTCAAAAAATGATGAAAAAGTCGTTGACCTTAATAAAATAAAATAAAAAATCATTTTTCTTACTTCTATCTTCTAAGTAACCTTTTTAAATGTACTCAAATCAATTGTTCACATGTAATTAAAATATTTTGGATAGTTATGAAGTCTTTTGATAAGATTAGGGTTTAAGAATTTTTGTTGTTTTTTCTAACAAAAAAGAAAATTTTGAAACCTAAGCTAGCTGTAAATCATGGTGCTTTGACATTACAACTCCAATTCACATAAATGTACAATTCTAACTCGGGAAGTCTGGTTTAGCTTGATTTTGATAATCATCTGTCATGTTCACAACTAATTAATTAGCATAACGAGTAATTAGGAATCGTTCTCTTCATTTCCAAAGAAACTTGTGGTCGGTATCTATATTTAGATAAAAGTCACTAAAACCTCTCTATATTTAGAAAGGTAAGGATCTTGGTTCCTATATATGTAACGTTGTGATCGTCAAAACATAGATTGTAAGGAGAAAAACAGAACCCAATAATAAGACAGAAAGAAGAGAGGGAGGGTTGATTGATCAGAAAGGCAACAGCAAGAACAATGATCCAAACCAAGAACATGGTGGCATCACTTCTTGCTGTTGTCTTGGTGGCAACATCGACCATACGAGGTTCCGATGCAACTGAGTACAACGTTGGAAACATGTCCGGATGGGTTGTTCCCAACGGTAGAGTAAATGTGTTCAATAACTGGTCTGCTCAGCACGAGTTCCACGTTGGTGACACTCTAGGTAAAAAGCTACGCGTCTGGTTAATGGTTATTGTATGTTTATACTCTTGAGATTGTTGCAAAAGTGTACGGTGATGATCACGAGCGGAATCAAGAATATAGTTTAGGATATGTCATAAGGGTGGATTTAGAGGGGTATATGGTATTTTCGGAGATACCATAGAGAAAGTATTATAAAATCATAAAACTTTCAGTTACTTTCGATTGATATCTTACAGTCCTAAATCGGAGTCCGTATGAAAATGTTATGGTCATTTGAAACTCTGCTGTATATTTCATCATTTTTAGTACTTTAAGACGTTTTTTAGCTCCAAACCTCTCCAACTATCCAATATCTAACAATTCTATTGTTGATAGCATACCAGGGCGGAGCCAAAAACTTAGTTCATGGTATTCCCCCAATCATTGTCAAACATATTAAAATATCAAATACATCCTATAATGAGTTGTGAATCGAGTTGTTGGAAAGTTTTATAGAAGTTTGAAGCTAAAAAGAAGTGTTTTGAGTAAAAAGGGATCAAACGCGCAACAAATCTTCAAATGATCATAACTCTCTTCATCCGAACTCTGATTTAGGCCCGTAAGATATTAAATCGAAGATAACTGAGCGTTCTATGATATCATGAAACTTTCTAGAACAAAGGAATAC
>JAYMSW010001668.1:0-15711 GCA_036897725.1 Erodium texanum | reverse complement strand
ATCTAGAATATGCATGTCATTCCAGATATTTTGCATCGAATTCCTGTGATTGGTTATTCTACGTAATAATAATTAGTCAATTCTAAAAAAAAAAAAAAGAGCATGTCATGTGTTTATATTATGGTGCCATGCATGCTTCGTGGCCGATTTTCCGACAAGATTGTGGATCCTCTATAAGCAAAAACATACATATTAATTGTATGAACAAGAAACCAAGGTTTACTTGTCTTGTATATATATACACATCACGTGTTTAAATACTTTGTATTTGATAAGGTTTATTTGGCACATCTCTATAAGGAGATGTTTCACACACATGAATTTATGGATTTTAGTTGCCCTAGAATATATGTTCTTATTTGGTATTTGTCTCCTATATATATATATATATATATATATAGTCCCACCATTCATGATAATTGATAAAGGATTATGATTATTGGATGATAAATATTTACCCATAACTTTGTAAATTAATATAAATATAAAAGATCATGCAAGTGAGCTCATGGGTTTGTGGGGCATGACTTTGTTTTTGGTATGAAAAAAGGTGGCGGAGGAGGAGACATACTTGTTGTTGCTTCATGACAAAGGAACTCTTATAGTTAGCTTTTGTTAGAGGGAACTCAATAGAAGTACTTAGGTTAATCATGTGAGTTCACTATTAGTCACATGTTCACATAGTTATTTTTATCAAAAAATAAATTAATAAACAAATCTAATATATTTTTAACCTAAGTTGAATAGACTAGAATCTTTAACCTAATTCTTAGTTCATATTAATTTTTCAATAAAAATAATACGTTAAAAGTTGAATATATATAATCATGAGAAAACTCTTATTCATTGGTTTTATATTGTTTTTTTCGTCAAACCTAGTATGCCTAAAAATTTATTTAATTGGTGATAGATCAAAATGTTTATCAACTAATAACATACAATACATTTGTTTAATGTAAGTTAGATAATTCACGTTATATGAAATTGAATATAAATATATAAAAAAAAACAAATGAGTCATTTTTTACACCGTGTTAAAATTCTATTTATGTATACATTTATGTGTTACTATTAACATGTTTAATAACTAATGAATGATATAATATAGTTATTACTCATGATATCCAATAGTTTTAACACCTCATGTGTGACATGTTCTTCACAACATGCATGATAACTTAAAGCAACATATTTACATATTTGCCACTGATGCTTCACTTTATCTTCTGGTAAACTTTTTTGACCAGTTAAATGGAAACATCCATGTTCTAGTGTGTCCCTTGGCAAGTGTACCACAACCCAACACTCCATTTTTATAAATCTTGCAAAAGGGTAAAAAGGGCAATATAGCCTTTAAACCAAGCATATGATATGGCCTTGTTAAGGGCACTGGGCCCCCACAATAAAAAAAAAATGGGTACCTCAATTTTCTCCCACACAACACCACCACTTCCTCTTTTGGTGCCCGAGCACTTGGAGTGCTCATTTTAGTTGAAGACTGATAGGTGGATATTAGGGCTCATTGGCCATAGGCTCCATGAAAAAAGCTTGGTGATGATGATGATGAGCTCAAGTGCCCTCAACTTTAAAGCTCTTCTTTTCTCCTTTTGTGTAGAAGAGCCCACTTGGAGAAAAGGTAAGTAGTGTGAAAGGAGGAGTCATTTTCCTATGGATATATCAAGTTGTGATCACACAATGGGTCAGTATTCTATCACAATTGAAATAATAATTGAATCTGAATGGTTTGATTATTATTTAATTATGTTAATTTTATTATTAATGTAGTAACAGAAGTTTGATTTCAACTACTAAAACTACATAATCGAATTAATTGAAATATTATCACATTAATGTCAAATTATTGGTTATATCTATTATGTACATTAATTTTCTTTTTAAATATTATCAAAATATCCTATATCACTAATTTGTGATGAAAATGAGCCAATTTTTTTTCGAGGCAACTTGACTATGCGAAGAAAATTAGTCTAATAATCTCTTTTTTTTCCCCTACACATGTGAATAACCAAAATAACGTAACTCATTATTTGTATAAGGTGTTTATGTAAATAAAGTGCAATATTCTGCAAACCGGTCTAATATAAATTTTATGTTTCCTTCAGTTAAAAAAATAAATAAATAGTAATTGAATCAAAATAATTCCAGTTAATTTAAATCAGTTAAAAAAATGAAAAAAAATTGATCCATAATTTTGGTTACGTTACAAAAACAGGTAATAATTGATCGATTAATCAATTGCCCACTCATACGGGCCACAACTAAATCTACTCATCATGGACTATTTGGGCTTGTCTCAGACGAAGAACCAGACCAGACCGGCCCGGTTGAGTGGCGAAACCAAATAATAGCCCAATACGGCCCAAGCCTGTCGAAGAGGGCCAAATGTTGATAACACTGTGCCCCAAGCGCAAATTAGCAGGAAACCAAGCTCGGACGGTGGCCCAGATTTATAGAAGGCGCTACTGATTCACTCACCATCGCTTTTTTCGCTCTCTCTCGGCGGTGAGAAGAGAAATCTCAGGAACACACAATTTCTCTCTCTTTCTCTCCTCTTCCTTTCTTCTCCGACCTTCTTCACCTCTCTCCGTGCCCGTCTCCGGTATCTCTGCAGCCCACGATTCAGCTCCAAGATGTGGTAAATTCTCTTCCTCTGCGTTGCATTTCAGTTTTCTCGTGAAAATTCTCGGGAAAAAAGCTGTGGAAAATTAGAGAAAGTAACGTTAAGATTGGTGAATTGAGCTCGGCTGAGCTGTTTTGTGGAATTTTGTTGTTGTTTTCTCTTCGATCTGTGGTTGTTTGTTTGCTTGGTTGCTGAGAAAACCGAGGAAGCTCAAAACTAGGGAGGACGGTTTGCGTTTCTGCTCAACGAAAGCTTTGAGCTTCAAGATTTAGCTTCAGCTTTAGCTGAGAGCTGAGCTATTTGTTTTTTTTTTTAAAACTTGGCTGAGAGGTTGATGTTGAGATATTTTGCTTGTTTTCGTTTTTGTTTTTTGTCATCCTTTTTCTCGGGAAACAAACGGAGGTTGTAGGTTTAGAATGTCGAGGAACGAGCTTGCATTTGTTTAAATTTGTTATGCATTGATGTTTTGCAGTGTAGGATCTGAATCTATGTTCCACTGCATCTTGGAGAGTAGGACATAATGCTGTGTTTGTGTTCTTGATTTTATCTGTTGGAAATAGTTTATTGTATCTTGTTATCAAACTCATCTAATCCAATTATATAAAAAAAGCTTTCACCAATGAAGTTGTGTTTCAAAAATTTCGAACTGTTTTGGCTTGCATGAGTAAAAGGAAAACATAAGTAGAAACCTTGTCTAGAATTTGTATCTTGGATTATAGGTCATAATGCTTAGTTCATGATGTTAATTTCACGAATCAAAATCAGTGTCTCATTCTCATAGCTTGTTCTCGAACTCATGTAATCAAATGATAGAAAAAAGAAGTTTCACCAACAAAGATATAGAGTTTTTAAACTGTTTTGGCTTGCATGAAGAGAAGGAGAACAGGAGTAGGAACCTCTAAATCATCCCATATGCTTTGGCAGCAGTCGACTTCTTATGTTACTGCACTGATGCATGTGCTACCACTTGCTAGAGAGGTTGATCAGTTTT
This sequence comes from Erodium texanum, assembly GCA_036897725.1. NCBI lineage: Eukaryota > Viridiplantae > Streptophyta > Magnoliopsida > Geraniales > Geraniaceae > Erodium > Erodium texanum. Next base: position 12,079 of record JAYMSW010001668.1, on the reverse strand, counting down.
CTCCATATCTGACTCTGAGCCATTTATATGTTCCTGATTTTTCTTGTGCAGATTTGTCGCCTCGGTCGTTTCCCTTCAAATGTGTACATCTAATTTTGAGTTTTTGCCTATCTTTTCAGGTATGCTGCCGGGTTGTGGAGTAAATATAGTGCAACTGCATAGAGGGTGAGATTGTATTAGTTATTTTTATTTGTGGAGGGGCACCTTTTAGGCGAAGCTGGATAGTTGATTAACTACTTTTGTAGTTAGGCTTGCAAGCAAAAAGTCAGATGGCAACATCTAGACCAACTATTTTTCTCTTTTTTTCCTACAGGCAATAGTGAGTTATTAGAGTGAATTCTTCCAAATTATTTTGGTTCACACATACAGATACATACTCAGGTTTTGTTCACCATTACAATTAAGAAGTTTTTGTTGTTGGACCGACTATGTCCGAGATCGAACATATGGATGCTACTCCAGTACAAGTCAGTGATCAGAACGGAAAAGATACATGCGTCAAACAAACTACACTGGAGCGACCACTAGAGTTTGGTTGTGAAAGTGTGTGCATTGAACTATCAGAGCAGAAACCTGTAGTACAAAATGAGCAAGGAGAAATAAAAATGGCAAGATCCAATGGTGTCAATGAAGAAGAGTTGCAACTTCCTTCTGAACATGACACACTTTCTGAAGATGGTAGCAATAGAGGAATTAAATCATGCGATGAACCGACAATTTCAGTACATGGAGATGAGCTTGGTTCTAAAAAGGTATCTTGTGGATCATTGGAGCAAAATCATCAGCTTTGCTCTGGCCTTGTACCAAGTCTAACTGTAGAAGAAACAAAGGATATCAAACAATTGGTAATGTCTTCTGAAGATAAGACCAAGGATTCTCGTATTGAACATTCGGAACTCCCCCCTGCTTATAATAGTAGCAAGTGTATTCTGGCTGAAGCAGATTCGTCAGGACAAGGGTATGCTGTTGGTTCTGAAAGTACACATAATGGACCCTCAAAACAAAAAAGTCAGCTTGCTCCTGAACATGTGCAAAGTGAAATAGTGGAAACCAGCTCGGCGGTATCCAAATGTGTCACTGCTGAACAATTGGGATCTCCACCTGAAATTCTGACCAGTGTTTTTTTTACTGAGAGCACACAAGTTCCTCCTGAAGATGCAACGAATGTGGAGAAATTAGCTTCAGCTTCTGAAGATAATACTAAAGTCACTCTTACTGAGCAGCTGGAACTGCCTCCTATAGATGCTAGCAATAGTAATCTGGCTGAAACAGGTACATGCCCTGAACGAATTATATCAGAACAAAAACATGAGTTGGGTTCTGGAGGTGTACACAATGAACCATCAGAGCAAAAAAGACAGATTGCATCAGAGCTTGAACCTTTGGAATGCCAAGTATCTGGATGTGTTGCTGTTGAACAATTGGAGCGACCTGCTGAAGTTCCAACCACTAGTTCTCTTTTTGAGGACAACACACTTCCTCCTGGATATGAGACCAAACCTCTTCGTCAAGAACAATTGGCCCAACCTACGGTGACAGATTCTCTTTTTGAGAACAATGCACTGCCTCCTGGATATGAGACCAAACCTCTTAGTCAAGAACAATTGGCTCAACCTACGGAGACAGATTCTCTTTTTGAGGACAATGCACTTCCTCCTGGATATGAGACCAAACCACTTAGTCAAGAACAGTTGGCTCAACCTACAGTGACAGATTCTCTTTTTGAGGACAACGCACTGCCTCCTGGATACGAGACCAAACCTCTTAGTCAAGAACAATTGGCCCAACCTATGGTGAAAGATTCTAAATTTGAAGAACCGGAAACATCACCTAAAGATACAATAGACTATTTCAGTCCATCAGGTAGCCAGGAGAGAAAAAGTCCAAAAGTAGTGAAGAAAAAGCATAGGGTGAAACATTTGGTTGACAGTGACAGAATTCTGCGGCCAAGATCACAGGAAAAACCTAAACCCCCGGAGCCAAGTCCTGTTTTGGTTAATGCTAGTATAGAGACAAAAGGGGGGAAGAAGAAAAAGAAACAGGCGGTGAGAAATGTGACGGCTGATGAATTTTTAAGGATTAGGCAACGCCTGAAGTATTTTCAGAACAAAATAAATTATGAACAAAGTTTGATCGATGCATATTCTGGTGAAGGGTGGAAAGGACTAAGGTGTGTATCCTATGTAGCATATTATCTTTCTTTGCTTTACCATTTTATTCTTTGTTTGATGTTTTCTTTTTAGCACTCTTCAAAGAATAATATGCTTGCAAAATAGTCAAATCTTGATAAACTCTCAAGAATTAAAAAGATTTTACCCAAGTGATACCTTAGTTTGCCCCAAAACTTCAATTGGTAGATTAGCATAAAACTAAGATTTAAATATAATTGGCCTATAGATATCGGTTTTCAATTAACAATTCTCATCCCTGAGTTGATGCATGTAAATAGTATCAATATGTCTCCTAAATCTCTTTCAATTTTTACTTATTTTAGTAAACATGGTATTCCCACATTCTTTTGCAGCCTGGAAAAGTTAAAGCCGGAGAAGGAGCTTCAACGGGCCTCATCTGAGATACTTCGACAAAAATTGAGGATACGAGATCTATTTCAAAATATTGATTCCCTGTGTGCAGAAGGAAGGATTCCAGAATCTTTGTTTGATTCTGAGGGAGAGATCGAGTGTGAGGATGTAGGAGAAACCTTTAGTTATAAGTCTGCTCATTCTTTAATTTGTTTAATTTCTGATAATCATGTATAAATCTAATCTGCTATACTTAAACCTAAATTCCTCCCATTGCAGATATTCTGTGCAAAATGTGGGTCCAAAGATGTTTCTCTTGATAATGATATTATACTTTGTGATGGAGCTTGTGAGCGTGCATTTCACCAATTTTGTTTGGAACCACCACTACAAAAAGAAGACAGTAAGAGCTTGACCACCTACTTCGTTTTATTTAGTTGTACCACTCTTTTTGGTTTACTCATGTCCTTTTTTCCATTTAATACCTTGCAGTTCCTCCTGGTGATGAGGGTTGGCTGTGTCCTGGATGTGATTGCAAGTTTGATTGTATTGACTTGCTTAATGAGTCTCAAGGAACTAAACTCAAAATGACTGATAGCTGGAAGGTCAGTGGCTAATTCTCCTTCATATTGTGTTTGTTAGTTTGATTTTTTAACCTTGTACTAATCCTTATTATGCTCCCATCGATTGCGCAGAAGGTTTTCCCGGAGGCTGCAGCAACAGCTGGGCAAAACCAGGATCCTAACTTTGGACTTCCTTCAGATGACTCTGAAGATGATGATTACAATCCTGATGTTTCAGAACCAGATGAGAAGGTTCAAGAAGATGCTTCAAGTTCTGACGAATCTCGATACACTACTGCGTCTGATGATTTGGAAAAACCTGCAAACGAAGAGCAATTCTTGGGTCTTCCTTCTGATGATTCAGAGGACGACGATTTTGATCCCAGTGCTATAGATCATGATGATGAGGATAAAGTGAAGCCTGAAAGTTCAAGCTCTGATTTTTCATCTGACTCTGAGGATTTGGGTGCTGTACTGAAGGGTGATTTGGAAAAACCTGCAAATAAAGAGCAGTTCTTGGGTCTTCCTTCTGATGATTCAGAGGATGATGACTATGATCCCAATGCTCTAGATCACGATGCTGCTGATGATGATAAAGCGAACGCTGAAAGTTCTAGTTCTGATTTTACATCGGATTCCGAGGATTTGGGTGCTGCACTGAATGATGGCATGCCGCCTGGAAAAGATGAAGACCCTACCTCTTCATCGCGGAAGAGTATCAAGCCTCGCAGAGGTTCTAATGGGCGAAGCTCTAATGTTGGTAAGAAGAAGCAGATCAACGATGAACTTTCCTCCCTTTTAAAGTCAGATCATGGTGAAGGTATTGCACCTATCTCGGCGAAGAGAAATGTAGAAAGGTTGGACTACAAAAAGCTACACGATGTAAGTTTCCTTTTGTTGCATTGCATGCAAGTAATGATTCTCCATCCGCAATTCGAATTGCATATTCATTTGGTGTTTATCATTTTGGACTAACAATCAGGTGAAAATAAAAAAACTGAAAACCATTTGTGTCCATTGGATTGTAGATTTTAAGTAGGGGTGAGCAGGGCGGATATCCGTCCGTAGTCAATCCGATCGAATTGAATCCATTTGGTTTTTTCACTGCAAATCTGCAAAGTCGGGATTTGATAACCGTCCAATGGGAAAAAATCCCTCCATCGGATTGTGTGCTGATTGGATATCCACCCGTGCTCACATCTAATTTTAAGGATTGAGATGTTTCCAAACTCAAGATTGGAAACTAAGTTTACATTGGAAAGTTTTGAATTATGTAGGGTTCCAAACTTAATCGTAGCCATTAAAATTGTAATCCAGTGACTATGATTATTTTCCAGTTTTCATATGTAACTTTCTAACCTTCGGTTTTCACATGAGTGTTCCTCTATCATTTGGTGTCTATCTCTCTACTCAATTTGCTTATCTTTGTATGTTGTGATTCATACAGGAGGAATATGGAAATGTTTCAACCGATTCAAGTGATGATGAAATTTGGACTGCAAAGGAAACACATGACGATGCTTCTTATTCAAGTGACGATGAAAATTTAACCAACACAGTTACACAAAGGAAAAGAAAGAAAACAACCGGAAAAGTTATGGCCGTGGCATTGAATGGAACTACTCCAGTTATCAAGGATGAAACAAATGATAAGGATATAAAGTCCAAACAAACTTCTAGGAAAAGAAGTCGTCAAAAGATGAATTCCGAAGATATATATGGTTCCCCATCAACGCCTGGTGACAAGGCCCCTATAATATCAGGAGGTAGTGATAAAAAAGCTAAATCATCTGCCATTAGAAGACTCGGAGAAGCTGCAGTTGAGGTAACTGAGACATCTTATCTACGTATTTGTATTCGAACTTCTTTGGCCGGTGATTTACCCTATACACTTACCCTATACTTACAAATGGTGATTTTCCGGTGTATAAAATTTTAACTTGGTTTAACTATCTCTGTAGGAGAAATTTTGAGTGCGAGTAACTATGAATTATTTGTAGTTATGAGGTACCCGTAGAAAGACCATCACAACTTAGTTGGATATTAAGGCCCTTAAAATATGGTTTTGCCTCATGTTTTACAGGTGAACTGCACTTCGAAAATTTGTATGCATCCCACATCTCTCTCTATATTGTTTCTATCCCATAATCAGAGATACGAGCACCCCTGTATCGTGTGAACTATAAACCTTCGAAAATTGTTCACAATTCATTGGAATTTTGTGAACAAGCTGTGATTAAGTTTTTTCCAACAAAGTGTGAGTGTGACTGAGTTTAAAGATTTTTAGTTTGCGACTGAGTGATTCCCTAATAGTGTAATTTCATTATGCAGGAACTCCGTAAATCCTTCAATGAAAATCAGTATCCTGATCGAGCTAGGCAAGAAAGCTTGGCAGCAAGGCTAGAACTGACTTTTCAGCAGGTAATGCAACTTTTCATTGATCTAAGAATGTTATAGTTTCAATACTCCGTATTTACTTCTCAAACATTCAAGTGAAAATCAAAAACAATTTTATGGTTTCTCTTCCGAATCCAACACCCTCGTTAGGGATAAAAACGGGGAGGGTATGGGGCGGGATGACATCCCCCTCCCTGTTCCAAAACCCATCGATTTCGGGGATTCCCCGTTCTTTTGAGAATTATTTGCTACATTACCCTGAATTAATGAAAGTGTGTGTTGAAATGGTATTTTATCCAATAAATGAATTTACAAAGAAACTAAAGGTCAGAAATGAACACCAGACCTCCCACCTTCAAGATAATGAACATACTACTAGTCCAAGTATACAACTTCGTAATTATATGTTACGATATCTATATAACAGGTAGATGTGTGGTGGGTGGGTCCGGCTCGTTGCACGGGTCCCATCAGATTCAGGGTGTGTTGCCATCCCTTACACTTGTCAAGATTCTATTTGCAGGTTAACAAATGGTTTAACAACACCCGATGGAGTGTTCGCCATTCAGCCTGCGTCGAGCCCTGCTCAACATCATGCACCGCCCGAAACTCAAGAAGGAAGACTCCGTTGACTGATAAAAATGTTAAGCCACCTGAAACGGTCACCGGAGGTGCCACTTCTAATGGTGCAGGAAACATCGAAACCCCCAAGACCAATATAGTGGCACCAGAATCGAGCCCGGGAAGCAGCAAAAAAGATTCTAGAAAGAGGAAGGGCACTGAGAAAAATGCTAAGCAACCTGAAACGGTCACCGGGGTTGCCACTTCTAATGGTGCAGGAAACATCGAGTTCGAAACCCCCAAGCCAAACCCTGTGGTACCAGAATCAAGCTCGGGAAGCAGCAAAAAAGATTCTAGAAAGAGGAAGGGCAAGTCGGCCAACACAAAGGACTCAAGGAAGAAGGGCAAATCGGGAAATGTAGAATCAATAAACTCTTCAAATGTGGACGAGAAGACACCAAAAACTGCTGAAGAAGAACCAAAACCAGGTGGGAAGATGAAGGGCAAATCAGAAAATGCAGAATCAAAAAGCCATTCAAATGTGGAAGAGAAGACACCAAAAGCTGCTGAAGAAGAACCAAAACCAGGTGGGAAGAGGAAGGGCAAATTGGGAAATGCAGAATCCAAAAGCCATTCAAATGTGGAAGAGAGGACACCAAAAACTGCTGAAGAAGAACCAAGACCAGGTGTCAGGGTGACAAGAAGCAGAAAGTCAATCGGTTGACCAACTTCAATTTTCAACCCTTGCACAAAGTAGTCTCAACTTCCCCTATCAGTTGATGCTTACATTTGAGGATGCCATTGTTGTATTTGAGTTTTATTAGGCTGTTCTCGACTTTTCGTGCTTCTGCTGTTTTCAGGGATGCTTCATAGAAACGTTCCTCTAAATGTAAGAGTATATGTGCTCAATTTGGCTATAAGTTACTTTTACAGCTGAACAATGATCGAATTCTAAATATCCTTGTGATGGAGATCCTGCGAACCAGATCAATCGAATTCTAAATATTCTCGTGACCGGTTTCTATTCCGATTATGCGGTTAAAGTCGGTCAAATATTCTTGTGATCTGTTTCTATTCTGATCATGCAGTTAAAATCAGTCAAATTTTCTACAAATACGTACCATGACCATCTTTATATGAACTCTCACGTATCACTAAGACACAAACTATCTTTATGAACTTTCACGTATTATCAAGGCACAAACTAAACGTAAATTATTAAAATTCTTGTTTTTTTTCTTCTTCTCCATGAGGCTTACGGGTGACTTTAAAATTTTATAATATCCAAAAACTATTTATTCTTATCCTTTAATCTTCTTATTTGATTTGATTAGGTTATCAAAATCCTCCTTAAATACGTTGAAAACGAAAAATTATACTATGGAAACGAGTAGTTCTATGATATAACAAAATCTTATAGATAGGTCTAAGTCAGGTGACGAAAAAATCATAAATGTGATAGTTTCTATCTATTTTGTACCATATTGACACGTGTAAAATCATAATGATAATCATATAGGTGTGAAAATTTTCCTTATTTATCCATGGGTAATTCATAAAGATAATTATATGAGTTTCCTATAGAATAAAAGGAAGGATTAAATTGACATTGCTATATATAGACAATAGAAGAAAATCACAGGGCTAGCCTCTGATGGGCTCGGTTCACGTGTAGGAAGGCCCATTTGGGGATCCGGTATGACTCGCGCGAGCTATATAAGAGAACAGCAAAGAGAAAAGCGCGAGCTACAGTTGCAGAACAGCAGAGAGCGAAGAGAACCGAACCCGAAGGTTGAAGCCGAAGCAGCTGCGAACAAGACGACGAGAAAACATGGAGGTCGTCAAGGTCGAAGAGAGTGACCTCAAATCCGCCGGAGCCGAGCTCTTGCCGGACGGTCGCCGTTGACAGGCCCGACCTCTAGCAACCGCTCCATCCTCACCTCTTCCGATCTTCTCCGGTACTCTCTCTTCAATCTATGCTTTACATCTGCTCGTATATGTTTCTTAGCTCCTGAATCTCGATTGGCAGAACCGTTCATGTGATCGTAGCATTTTGAATTACTTTCGTTGCTTCTGAAATTCAATTTTCTAATTCCAGAACGCTAAACTGATCGCATGACTGCATTTATTGTGGAGTCTTCTTCACCTGTTTAATTTATTGATAGTCGAGTGTTTTGTTTCTTTTGAAATCGAGCTTAATTTGGCTCAATGAAGGATTAGAAGTGTGGATAGAGACTAAAATGGCAGCGGAACAGTACCGTTTTTAGTTCTATAGTTCATTAGATAAGGTAGGTTTTATGTTATTGATTCGTGGATTAACAGGCTTAATTTTCATGGAGATGCTACATAGGAAACAGTGTGTTGTATGTTGTGAACATTTAGTGAATTGGTGAGTTGAGTTTGAATTTGAAATGCAAAAGTTTCTTGTTATCATGATGATTGATGTGCTTGCAGGTGGGAACAAAAGCTTCAAACATCTCACTTGCCTGAGATGGTGTTTGGAGACAGTTCGTTAGTTCTAAAACACACAAGAAGTGGTACTAAAATCCATTCCAATGCGTTTGATGCTCTGACTGGATGGAAGAAGGAAGCGTTGCCACCGGTTGAAGTTCCTGCAGAAGCGCAGTGGAAATTCAGAAGGCACGTGAAATACCAATATGTTTCAACTCTTCTGTTGACATTTGTGTTCGTGTGAAGGGGTACAGAATGTACTTGAGACGTGCATGATAGCACTGCACTGGAATTTTGTAATTGAGATTGTTAATCTTGGGTCTTATATTTGTGTCTGAATTTGCAGCAAACCCTCCCAGCAAGTGATACTAGATTATGATTACACATCCACAACACCATATTGTGGGAGTGAAACAATGGAGATTGACGCTGAAAAGGTTCCATCTCTCTCTTTTTTGATAGCTAAGGCTTTTGCTGATTTGAGTTGTGTATGTTGTCCTCATATTGTCAGTGTCATGTTATCCATGACAGAACTAATAGCACTTGAATTGTGAAAAAAACTTACACTCTAAATTTTAATACACTGGATATGCTGGTGTGGATGACATGGATTTAGTTTTGATATTCTACTTTAAACTGAATTACAAGACATACACTGGTTTGAGATAGTTTTATTAAGCTTACCATATTTATGCTATCATGTAATCTGATGAATTCTTTTGTGGATCTATTAAAATAAAGGGAGTTATTGATAATGTGTGTGTGTACATGTAAGCAAAAGTTCAAATTGTAAAAATGATTTCAGTACTGTTTTTGATGTGAAAATGAACAAAAATTTCTACACCCAAACTTAGGTTCCCTTTTGGTTGGCTCTCGGTGCCCTAAGTTTGAAGCATTATTGGAGTTAGACTGGCCAATGCATACCTACACCCAAGGTCTGGTAACATAGGTCATGACTACATGTTTCATTTTTTAATAAGGTCCTTTGTTGGCATTTTTTTTACGTTCTTGGATGGCATATCATAGGATGTACCTTAAAGTAGACTAGAGAAGAGAATGGGTGAGCTTTTGAATGTTTTTACTTTTTATATGATAAGCATGGCAGAGTTCTCTTCTATGAACCCTGAACCCTAGTATATGAAGGAATCTGTCGTCTCCAGTGGGAGGATTGTGAGGACAAGATTGATTTGTTTGTGTTGTCAAGAAAAGAGCCCATTCTCTTCTATGTTGAGGTAAGCCCCATGGATGAAAATTAGAAGCTGATTGACTAATTTCACTACATGTCTTCCTTTGGGGTCACCTTAGGGGTCATGACTGAGGTACCTTGTCTATCAACAGGTAGTCCTATATGAAGATGAATTAGCAGATACGGAGTGTCACTTTTGACTGTAAAAGTGGTAACATTTTAGTTTTTTCTATTCATCTTCCATGCAGTTGATTTACATTTTGAAATATATATCAGGTTTTCCAAGGACTGATCACGTACTTTTCTTTTCTAGAGGATCATGCCAAGTTGTTGGTTCCTTCTCTTACGTTTCTGGGTAAGTTGTCTTAAAATGATACACATCAAGCTGTACTTAGCAGAACAACATATGAATATCTATTTTCCGGTCGGTGAAACCCTATAGATCATATTTCTGTACACGTCAGAATTCCTCCCTAATTTAGTAATTTTTACAGCTTGGAGTTGATGGCATGCTCATGAGACTTCGGGAAACTAGGATGCACTGTGTCTTTGTAGATAGTACTAAACCTGTTATTCTTCGAGAACGCTGCTGGCAAGAAGCGACATTTAAAGCTTTATCTGCAGTAAGTTTTTATCTTGAAAATGAGTTAAAATGAAACTGCTTAGTTTGTTATGGTGTACTAAAAACATTGGCTTGTATTATTTGCTTCTGATTTGTCCATCCAGTAACAGAAACTCATTAAAAACGCTTCTCTTATTTGCTTCTTAAGGACAGCCTTATCTGTCTGAAAGACTTCAGCTACTAGGCATTGTAGCTCATGAAAGATTGGAAGGCATTTTTGGATCGCCTTGAAATAAATCTAAATCCCTGGCTTTTTAGTTATTTGAACATATCTATGAACAAGAAAAGGGCTGCAGTATTTTAGCAGTGACATACCGACAGTTCCTTGCAATCTATAATATAGAGCAGATTTAGAAGGCCACTACAGGAAAACTATGAATCAGGAAGCCAATAACAGTAAATGTTGATGGGTGAATCTTTAGTTATGGTAAGGACGAGCTTATTTAAGAGTCAAATTTGTAGATGTGCCACATTGAAGTTGCAGCTTTAAAAGGTTCACTTAGATCAGAAGTTAGAAGTAAAAGGAAAAGAGGAGTGATCACAGTCCACAATATCAGTCATTATTTAGTATAATGGTTCAACTCTAATATAATCTTTAAAGAGTAATACATAACTTTTTATTATTTCATTATTTTAAATAGGATTAGGATTCCCAATATAGTTTCACATGAAAAAGGTTAAATGACTGAGATGAAGGCCTAAGAATCCTGTTTGTATGAGTTTTATTGCCTTCAATGACATTGTCATCTTTTTTTGTCAGTAAACAAATCCATTGCCTGTTCCTTTGTTGATAATGTGTTCAGTTATTGCAAAAAAAAAAAAAAAAAAGATGTGAGATTTCTCGTGTAGTATTGTAGTATCAAAGTGTTTTAGTTCGCTGAATTGAATGGTTTACTTAAATGGTGCAGAAAGGATACCCTACTGATTCTGCAGCCTATAACGATCCAAGTACCATCAGCCAGAGGCTTCCTGTCATCATGCAGAAGACTCAAAAGCTCAGGATTCCTGAAAACTTGTAAGCTGTAAAATGTCTTCATAAGATGAATTCTAATTATTCCTATGCCGTAGTCACATGGATACCCATTCAGTTGAACACTTGGTCTTCTATCATTCATGTTTAATCACAACATATATATTTCTTACTTATCTCGAAGGGAAACCAAATATTGTCAAGATGTTTATTTTCTTAGATTCTTTTGCTTTCTTCATTTTATATGCCATCATGAATGTAGAAAGCAAGATGTAGAAGTAATTCAGAGTTCTTGAAATCAAGATGTGAGATCAGAACATATAAAATGTCTCAGAACTAAGAAGGTTTATGAAAATAATATAGCAAAAAGCATTGCAGGTATTTTAGGATAAAACATGATAGAGTGATTGTGCTTCGTTGTAGCTATAACTCTTTGTTCCTTCTCATTCTGCCCCCAACAACAGTTACATGATAATAGGGTAATTATATTGGATCAGTAAAGATCACCTATATAGTAATTACTAATTATGATTGCTCTTGCAGCAGAGATTGCCAGTAGGAGATTCTTAGTGTTTCTTCTAGCTAGTTGTATTAGGTAGAAACACCATCCCAGATGTTGACTCATCCACTTTCCCAGGAAAGTATGTACTTGGTGGATCAAACAAATCAAAAGCTCCTATTGGCACAAAAAGAAAGTTCTAAACAATAGAGAGATGGATTTACTAGAGTCGAAGATTCAAGTCAAGAGCTGCTGTCTCTGACTGTGGCTGGTGGGGGTCCAAGCGAAAAATGCCTGGGCACATCGGA
>JAYMSW010001667.1:0-15713 GCA_036897725.1 Erodium texanum | reverse complement strand
CCCCCCCCCCCCCCCGCATTTGCCCTCTCCCCCCCCCACGCCCGCCTCTCCCTCTCTGGTTACGGTTGCCCCTCCTCTGCTGGGTTTGCCATTGCTCCTCTCCATCACTCTCTCCCGGGTTTTGATCCATTTGTACATCTTGCTTCACTTGTTCTTGGACAGCAGAGACTTTCTGAGATGGATTTCCTGTTTCTACTTCATCCTGTGGAAAAAAAAATGCACATCATTCCAAACCAAGTCTGGACATGAGGGGCATACGAACATTGATTGAGCTAAGGAGGGAGCACTAGTGGTACCTTGGGATTCTCCTGGACCGAACAAGTTTGGCTACTACCACTTTCATGTCCTCCCAAAGTTTTGATTTCTTCTTCCTGCAAAATGCAAGCCAATAAGTCGCAACATTTTACTTCCTTTTTGGAATTTCAACAGCATGCATATATAGTTACAAGGCAAACCACAGACCGAGAATGGACATAATATATTTTGACTGTTCAACAGCCACATATGTAGGTCTCTCCACTGGTGTGGAAGTGGAACTAATAAACAAAGAAATACATAAATAAGCTGACAATCAGAAAGCATAACCTATAGAGGATGATTAAAAAAGCTTAGCCTCCAGAATTCAACAAAGAGACAAGGTAGAGAAGAAAATGGTGGGCAGAGCAAAGATATAAGGTTGTATCAAACAGAAGTCCACAAAGTTAAGTTTTGCAAACTTTGGGGGCCACAATGGCCCCCTTTGCTTCCATGGAAAGCCAAGCATGTAGAGAAAACAAAGTAATACATGTGCCTAAATGATTAATTTATCTCTAGTTTGTAAAAACAAGTGTTTGAACTACTCACAATCCATCACAACACCTAACAAATTGGGTTAGTCATTTTTCAGTTCACCACAAAACATCGGTAGCATCATTCAAGACTATGATCTTTTATCTCAGAGAGGCTGAAATAAATTCAGAGTCACAGTATACAACTAGTATTGTTTGATCGTTTACAATCTTATGAACATGCTTGTAAAATAGGACTCAAATCCAATAACATGTTTGCAGATGATAATTGATAATCTACAACGCAACAAGAAAGCCCTATTTATCCTCTACAATTGAGAAGTCTCTCATATGACTCTTCATTTTTAATCTTAGCTAAACTTTCCCAAACCACAAAGTATATCATGTAAAGTTACTCACATTCACTAAAACATCTGCAACAAGCAATGTATCTGCATACTAGTTTGCATAGCAGCTAACAGACCAAAATTTCAATATATTAGAGCAAATCAAGCTTAGTATATTACCTTGTGCTGCTCCTGCACAAAGGTGCCATTGGCTTCCACAGGTACAGGAACACTTGCTCCCATGATTGGCACCTGGAAAGGAACAAAACTTCCAGCTGAAGCAGCCTTCACAGGATGAACTGGTGAGGTGGTTAAGTAATCTGATGCCATGATCTTGTCCAGCTTCTCCCTCAATTTCACATCTAGTAATCACAAAATGGGTACCAGAAACATTCATATATAACACAAAATGCACAAATCGAAACTTGAAGATGGAAAGTTAGGAAATCTACAAGTAACATTGGCATTAGGCTTAATTGGCTTGTCAGATTTTGCAAGCCACGCCTTAGCGTGCTCAATGCACCGCTGCAACGCATTCCTGTGGGTCAAAGTGGAATCGGCGGGCCTCGATGTTATGAGACCTACAAGCTTGGAGATCGAGTCCAAATCCTCCTCGGTTAGCAGATCGGTGGCGTTGTCTGTGACATAGTCGTAGGTCAAGCAGCAGGCTCGCTCGTGGGTTCTGGTCAAGTACACGGAAGCGAAATCGCTCTGCGACTTGACATCGAACAAGGACCCAACATAGAGCAGCTTGAGGAGATCCTCGACCGCGGAGGCGGGGCGCTGACGGCGATGCTGGGGGGCCGCGTTGAGCTCCTCCTGGACGGCGGCGGAGAGGGGCTTCCGGAGCTTCTCGAGCTCGTCGATGAGGGCGGAAACCGTGGGCTTGGAGCGGAGCACATCCTCCTGCTCCTTGTTGATGGGCTTGCCCTGAGCCACGGCCTCCTCCGTCTGGAGAATGCGGTTGTACTTCTTGCGGAGGGCGCGGAGGCGCTTGTTGATGAGGCTGAGGACGGGACCGTCGCTGAGCTCTGAGTTCGGCGTGGAAGCCATAGCGGGAAATGGAAGAGACAGTGAAGGGGGTTTTGACGATGGAGGCGGAGCACCACCGTAACCAGCGGCGGAGAGGGTTTTAGGGAGAGATGAAGCGGCGGTAGGTTTGGATTTCCTAGAGAGAGGAAGCCACTAAATAGTGTGCTTGACGAGCTTCATGGAAGAAAAAGGCTAAATATGTAATTTCACCGAGGCAAGATCATTTGTATTTTTACATTTATGTGGATAATCACATAAATGAGAAGAAGAAAAAGACGAAACTCAAGTAAATAGTAGAAACTCAAACGTCTTTTTATTGAATTGGAACAGTGTGCACTAAATTTTAATAACACACGCAATCTACACACTACAAAAAGGGTTTAAATACATTCTTTAGGAAACAAAATTATATTTTGGCCCCTGTAAAATCAGGATATTATTATTGAGCTTCATGCATGAATGAATTGGTGATTGGCATGCATTTAATCTCGAAATCTAAAAACGCCAAAAATAATTAACATATGTGACACATATCAAGATTCGCAATTGCAAACAACTTTTTCTCTCTACTGTCCAGTCCTTTCTGCCATAACTATGAATCCGGGGCTTCCGAGGAAGGAAAATTTACATAACATCTTTATTACAACGTTTGGTAGTTGCTATGTTGAGATAAATAGTTAGATAGCACAAGACGTCGTACTCATATAGGAAAGACTGCATCATTCCACAAACAAAACTGGCCTTACCAAACCAAGACTAAACTTACGTATCCTCTCGCAGCTGCAGCTGTTGATGACAAGTGAATGAAGGAAAGAGTATGATCTGATTCAAGGGTCAACGTCTTCTGGGAACCTTGCTTTCCCTAAATAGACATACTGCATCTCCTCCTTCCATGTCTGCAGTCACATAGTTATCATATGTTATTAGCTTGGAGGTGAGAAATGAAAGAGTTGCTTTATTGAACATGAGCTGTATAGTTTACCTCATTTCGGAATGCAATCCTCAACTGAGGCACGTTTGTCTTGTGGATATCGTTTCCTTCGGGGCCTCTCAGATAGTATTTGTCACCAAGCCAATGTGCCTGTAAAAAGAGAGGGAAACAGATAGTTATTAAAGATGTTCGGTTTATGCAACTGTTATAATCATAATGCATTGCGTGATCTGATCAAGTTTCTTGCCTTGGCTACATGTGAAAAGCCAGATTGATAGACGGAGTTTCTGGCGATCTCACAGAGGTCACAGGCACTGAGCTTCCAAACCTTTGCTGCAACACTGTATTCCTCCACAAGCGCTTCTTTTGTTAAATGGATTTGCAAGGGATCATCGGATGACAGAGAAACGTTCATGCCACGCTGGAAGAATATGGGGAATGGGTTTCGGTGATAATCCAGGAAGAGTGAATTGTTGCTGAGCGGTGACATGGCCAATCCAATCTGAAAAGGACATAGTTGCCTATCATTTCAAAACACTTAGGACAAAATTGAAGTCATTTGGACTTCCTGCTTCCTAAGGAACTCTACCAAGTTAGTATCAAATGTTCAAGAGATGCACTTCTAAGACCACACACTAAAAGACTAGGACTAGCTCAGAGAGAAAATTTTAAAGGGAATGTGTCGTGATGCCAACCTGAGCAAGGTAATATAGGTACTGCAAAACAGGGGACTTTCGGAGGTTGATCCCATGAGAAATATTGTGGCATAGAAGGAAAGCAGCAGCCAAATGGTCGATTTCACCAGCCTGTAGAGAGGAGTATAAATATTAATAACCCATGAAGGGTGCAATGAACTACTTCGATAGTGTACACTAACCTCTCCACAATGAGGCCTCAATTTGATTGTTGGCAGTCCTTTTGATTCTCGGAGCTGGAAAAGAAGAAAAACGTGAAATGGAATTGATTTCAATAAAACTAACCAAACAGCTTCCCAGTCATGAAAAAGAGAAGCAAGCAGAACAAAGTAATACCCAACCAATAAGAAAAACAGAGAAGAAAGCAACTACATGCTCACAGTTAATAAAAGGCAAGTTTAAAATAATGCCATGTAGATGTAAAATAAGCACCTTGTTGAGAGTATACAAGTTTGCATAGCAGTAATAGGCATAATAAGAATAAGCAGGATTAAATTCATTAGTCCAATCAGCAGGCTTAGGCATGTGCTTAGTCGGACGCCTTTCTGGTTTACTTTCATCATCTACAAGGTCAAAACCCACAACCTGTATTAAACGGGAAAATAAATAAGGAAATCTAAAACTTCTTGTATGGAGTGTACATACATGATCTTACATGCATTACAACTTGATGGCATGTACAATAATAATTTGCATGCAACTCTTAAATAGACTAAACAACAAAAGAGGACTGGAATCTTGAAAGTTCAACTTACTTGGAGCAGGAACATGTATAGTTGAGGATGAGAACTTGGATCAATTGTGGCTTCGAATAGTGGAATGAAAATGTTATCTAAAATGTTCTGGAAAGATGTAACAATTCCCATTTTCTTGTACACATTGTATAACCGTGGCAACTGCAGAATGGAATCACAAAAAAAATACTCAGAAGAAAGTCAAGTGAAATAAGAAATCTTATCACAGCCTCTGTTCTTCTTTTGTTACGTAGTTTTCTTCACTAATGAGAAAGGAGTCGTATGCTTTACTGGATTAAAATGTCTCTAGCTAATAAGTACTAAGTAAGATGCACAAACATTATGAATTACCTGGATTAGCCAAACAGCATTTTCACTGTAGATTGAATTGTTTACAAACCAGCTTGCCAGCTGGTCCCATTCACTTTGTTTCCTTCCATATATTGAGATTCGGTACTCAGCCATCTGAATAAGATGAATAATGTTACTTAGATAAAGGTTCTAATAATCAAAGATAATATTTGAGAATATAGGCCATTGGTGATCTCTACATCATCTCTGCTGAAATATATAGGGTGTAAAATAAAATAGAGTAAAACCTGATATTTGCTTGCTTCAAGATCTGATAAAACTTGCTTTGTTACCTCTGCCAAAAATCTACCTGCAAGAATCACTTTAACATTGAGTGCCTACGCTTATTTTACAGATATAACTCGATTCAAGAGAATACTGATATGAAATTGACCTTAACATGGACTTCGACCGCAAAGATGGTATAAAAATTGTGAGACATTAAATAATAGAGAAACAATCAACTAAATAAATTATCATATCAAGTTGATAATAGCTATCCATGGCAGAGAATTGCCACCATTTCTAAGTGTAAAAAGAATCGCATGACAAAGGTGGTGAGGTGGCATAACAGAATGATAAAGTTGACTAACATTCAGCTAATCAAGCTTTATGAAGGCAACAAATTAGCTACATGTACTTGTACGTCAGACCTTGGATAAGATTATCTTGCTTTAAGAAGATTTCTCTGAGTCTGCTCTGTCCACAAGGATTATATTTAAGGTTGAATTTGTCAAATCGGTGGAAAGTACTCTTATCAGCATGAACGTCCAACAAATCAACATTCAGATCATACCTGCATAGCAATAGACAGCAGTTCAACCGCAGAGAGAGAGAGAGAGAGAGAGATAACGTATTGAAAAAAGATAGACCACATAACATTATAGTAAACAGTTACATACCCTGTCAAGTCCAAACTCTCGAAGACTTCAGCTAGTGTCATATACTTTCCATCTCTAAAGATAACAACCTGCAGATAATAGTAGCGATAAGAAGCAGTATCAACAAGATCAAAAATTCATAAATACAGTCAAGACTGGATAGCCTGATGTATAAAACTCATCAAACATGGTGAGAGTTAATGTCCAATAAGACATCCAACATAAACAATTCAAAGATACAAGATATACCTCATCAGGTTCTTTTCTTAGCTTTGATTTTATGAAGCGGAGAAGATGCTTCTGGTTCATGCAAGCAGAATGATGAACATGTGTATCAACTTTTCTAATATTGTAAAAATCACGGTGTGGTGCACTCTTCTGAGCCAGGAATTCCCTATCTGCATTTACTAACAGATGAAGGCGGAATTTCTGTAGTGTTTGGATGAAAGTTAAATACAGACAGAGTGAATATCATAAAGAAGAAATAATCCAAAAAAGGTAAGAATTGTAACAATTACCTCCTCAAGAAATCGTAGCCTGTGATGGCATGCAGAGCGTACATTTCCAATAGACATAATTTTTAGAATGTGATGCATATCAGTAAAAAATTGGGTTGCACTCGCAACAGGGAAAAGCTCATCATTGTCTGCATAAGATTGCACATAAAGTTTAACATTTCATAACGGCAAAGTAATTAAACAGAGAAAATATAAAACGAACTCTCTAGTAGCAGTAATACAAGATAAACTACTCTGAAATACTAACCGTTTCCAGTAGCATAAACATGTGCAACTCCATCTTCCATCCTAAAGTGATGCTGCTTAAGTAAATATAAATTAAAAAGGTTAACAGATAAAAAATGGTTGCACCCAACAACTAAGAGTTTAAATAGGTTAGAGAAAACATTATATTGATCTGCAGAGAATGTAAGAAGGTAAACTCACTGCAGATGCTTCAACAGGTTCGAAGTGATATGGATCATTTTTAATCTGCGATGCATTTGGTTTTGTCTCAGCAACCTTCATCCATGGAACAACCTCTTCCTTGTAAAGATAAGTTGACCGCAAATCCAAACATTCACGGAGCATCTTTCGTACTTCCTCCTCTTCTCTATTTGCTGACTCTGGAAATGGATATTACAAAGAGGAGGACCTTGTAATTAATTAGCACTTTGTTCAAATACTATGAATAAAAGAACACTTAAAAAACTGGTTATGCCAAATTGCCAACAAATATTGCCTGCCTAATCACTACTTTTTCCTGTAGAAAATTTCCATACAGTGTTGAGAAATGCGCTAGCTTATATCAACCCACTACTTAAGTAAATGCTAGGAGAAACAATAACTAGGAAGCAAGAAAAAGCAGCTGAGGATAAGTTGTTAATACCAAGCACTGTAGACCTCATTTGTGATATGGCATTGGCAAATGTAGGATCGACCCCCACCATGTGCGCTGAAGTTTCATCTATTTTTCCATTTACATCCACAGCCGCCGCTTCACCTCCATTCACTTTGCCATTTTCCCCATCCTCACTAATTGGAGCAATCGATGAATATTGGATTTTTGAATCTGCATCCTGTGATTGCATCAATAGAGATACAAAGGATGGTAATTTATTATTTTAACTTAACATGTAACCAAAATTAATTTAAAAATTAAAACACAAACATACAAACTATTAATTGGACATGAAGGTACAGTTTAAACTAACTATATGGCCATATATACTATAGTTATTTGCACAAACAGATTGACCACTTGAACTATTTCTTTTCTTTGTCGCTAAGTATTTTGACTATGTCTTACTCCAAGCTGATAATATCCAGCTGTGGTAGTCGATAATTGTTTTAATGACCTATTAACCTGCTATTACTTTATTGTTAATACAATTTACAGATAAAGGGCACATGCATGAAAATGTTGTTACAGGACCTTAGTTTTGCAGGCATTAACTCAACACAAACATGGATCTTAACTATATCCTAAGTATAGATTGGTTTAACAGCCTCCTAATAACAGAATAAAATTTTGATTGCAAGAATACTGAAGCACCTAAATCTTAAACTAAACGTACATGTGTAGCCATAAATTCTCCCGAAGGATCTATATCCTCAGCACTGAAGAAAGTGTCATCTCCAATTGCAGCCTCTGTTCCTTCATCATCAGAGTCCCCAGCACTTTCAATCGCATTGCAAGCAGGAGATCTTGGAGTCATGTGCCTACTTATAGGTGCCACCCTTGAATTGGAACCAGAGTGCTGCATAGCAGACAGATCTCCTGCACAAAGCATAAAGGACTTAAGACTTGATGTAGTACAGCATGTAACTCGAGCCAATAACATAGAACCAAGCCACTATTCCAGTGCACAAGCATCCAACAAGAACACTAGTTATAAATGGCTTCAGTATACAATAAGTGCCAGTAAATTAATCAGTATGCATATACACATTAAAACATACATATACACCAAGGCACCAAAGCTAATATAACTCTTTCAAGTGGGTTTAACTGTTAATTTAAGCCCAACATCATCCAGGTGAAAGACCTACAAATTCTGATAACGATTTAAATTTCTAAAATGTGTTAATTAGGAAAAGCAGTAAAATCTTGTGATACTGATCATAGCAGTAACAATCTTGAACAGAAGTACCAAGCCTTAAGCCCACACACAGAAAACTTATAGCACCTATGCTTCTGATAATTGATTATCAAGTCATTGGAATCAAATAGTCAGTATCTTCTTAAGGAAGTAATATTAGCAATGCAATAATAAACAGAAATGTGATGCAGTCTCCAGAACAGTAAATGAACTTCTGAAATTTTCAATGGTTGTCAAAAGCTATAGATATATGTTTGTGCACTCAAAGATATATGTTCCATAGATAACTAGAATATTTTCACACTCCTCATTAGTAATTGCAGCAGTAGTTCTAAATAGTCACCTATAATTGGACTGTTGATGGAGACTATTGAGATTCATTTGGGCACTCAAGAACAGAAACACAAAATATACCTAAATTGAATTCAGTACCATTCAACATTTAGCATTGCTTATTTTATTTCCATGGTTGATATATTATGATCTCTCCAGTATCATCACCTAAAATTTTCAAATGAAAAATCTCCAGCTCCAGCCCTAGATTACTAGCTAACAGAAGCACAACAAGATATAAAATCGTTCTACAACAAAACACTGAGGATGCAGCACAAGAAGTAGAGCAGAGAACAAGCATACCATCTCGTTCACCGGTCCGCAGCGGCCGAAGCCCGGTGGGAATCAAATCGAGTTTATCAACCGGAGAAGAAGCACCGCCCTGAGCTCTAGACTCCATCCAATCATTACCAGAGCCCACGTTCGGCAACGAAGACGAAATCCCATACCGCCGTAGCGTCTTCTCGTCCAGAGACCCCGGCAAGCAGATACTCGTCCCTCCTCCCCACATTTCCCGATCAGCCATCACCTCATCGTCCTCATCGAACCCGTACAGTCCCTCACCCCCCTGCTGCTCCACCTCCTCCTCCTCGTCCTCCTCCACCTCTTCCCCGCCCCGAACGCCGCCGCGTGAGGCCACACTGGGAGGACTCTTCTGGCGGATGTCGACGAGGCGCTGGAGCACCTGGTCGACACTGCGCTTGTGTATGTAGAAGGCGGAGATGGCCATCAGCGAGGCTCCAACCAGCGCCGCCACAGCCAGATGGAGGCTCGCCGCAGGATCCATCGGATTCGAGCTCGCAGACCAAACCCTAGCTCTCACTTCTCTGTCACTGCTCAGAAATCGGGAGAAGAGCTGTAGAGAAAAATGGGAAGCTCTCGTGAAGGGCGGTCTGGAGGCTTTGCTTCGGCTTTTATAGTGTGGGAAATAAGAAGAGGGTCTACAGTACTAAGTAGGTACCGTAACGCACAGGTGGTGGCGATAACTGAAAGTGTGAAAAAGTGAGCGAGCGCCTCATAATCTCGTGGGACCCATTGGAGCGTACACGTGTGTGAACTTTGCCGCGAAGATCGGATATTTATATTTTCCTTTTAATTTTTTTATTATGTAATGTCTGAACTTGATTGGGCTGGCCCATGTGGGCTTTTCTTGTTGGGTGAGCCCGATTAGATTAATGTTTTGTTTTATAGCTCGTGAAGTGTGACTCTTACTCGTGATGGTCCAAATGGTTTACGACTATTACTAGGTGCCAAGACACGTGTGCTTTCTTTTGGACACCTATTGTTAAAACTCTTCGAACCTTTTTTTTAATTGGTTAAGCAAATTGGGTGATACATGGTGATGTTTTATTACGTAATAAGATATTTTAAACATACTTGGAGCTCTACTTGAAAAATATATCGGTTAATAAAATAATGCAATCTTTTTATTACGCTTTCTAAATTATATAAGAACTATTTCAAGTATATAAAAAAAATAAGAAGAAGAATTATCTCAAGAACGAAAAATACCCATTGAGGCCAATTCAAGGGTTACGAGTGTTTTTCACATGTGTGTGTTGTGGTGTATTGTCTGGTTTGATTTGGTCGTTAAGTGGTGCATGAGTTATACTTATTCAATGTTAACTATATAAACTGTTATTGTCATTGAATATGGAGTATGTAATATCATTACGGAGTCTAAAACGTAACTAACGTTATTATATACTTTGTATGATTAATAGTTCAATATTTATATATTCATAATTGATATATAATATATGTGACAATATTTTTAATTAAAAAAACACTAAAAATAATAAGTTGTTCCTTATCAACAAATAAAATAATACAAATGATTCCCATTGTGTATTGTATGAAAATTATTGCAACTGAGAATAACGAATAATGAGTTGTTTCTTATCCATAATAGAATAACCACTTGAAATAATGAAATAGATTAGAATCTGTAAAAAGTGCAAAATCTTATACATCATCATTGTATTTAAGAGTTATAACTTAAACTTGCTTAAAATAAATTAACTATTTGTAGAACACAGTAACATAATTTCAAATACGAAGTATTCTAAATCAATTATTTGTATAAACACAATAGCATCATTTCAAATTACAACAATAATTAGCTCCTAAAAATTGTTTAATCTCTAAGTACCCTTGTACCGATACCTACGAGAACAAAACATGAAGTAAATAAAATTCAACAAAGACAAACCAGCCAAAAGAAAATAAAAATTATCAATCCGACCGTCATTAATATTATCTGCAAGCCAATCCCGCCCATTCTTATCCGTCACATTATGCACAACGTTCACCACCACCGTCGCCACCACATTCGCCGCCGCATTGGTCAGCGACGGCATAGCATTCCCGATGCTCCTCATCTCATCCGGAAACTGCTTATTAAAAAACTCAATCTGCCCGATCAAAAAGAACGCGTCGTAGAAGCCCATGAGCACGAGCTGCGGCCCGAGCCAGAGCACCGACATGGGCGAGACCCCATCGGGGCTAGGGTGCGAAGCAGCGAGATCCCTCCTCTTCTGCTCCACGAAACCCGCGACTAACGTAGACGTGAAGGAGCACACAACTCCGACGCCGAGCCGTTGTAACAACGTTAAGCCGCTCTCATGTCTCGTGACCTTTTCTAGGGCGGGTACGAGGATGCGGTCGTAGAATGGGATCCAGAGGGCTACGACGATGAGGGAGACTAGGATGATTGAGCCGGCTGGGATTTGGAAGTTGAGGATGTAACGGTCCATTTTTAGGGCTTGGGAGACGGCGAAGATGTTTTGTTGTGTCATGGCGGCGATGACGATTATGCCGGAGAGCCATATTGGGACTATTCGTAGTAGGCATTTTACTTCTTCTACTTGTTGGATGGTGCAGAGTCTCCATGGATCTGTGGGTGTGCCGTTGGGGTTTAGCTCGTTGTCTAGTAGCATAGCGGCTTTGTTCAACCACCTGAAAACCCGATAAAAATAAATATCAGGTGAGCTTCATCATAAACATATACGTATCAACTATGAATGTACGATAAAAATAAGTATATGGTGAGATTCATCATAAACATATACGTATATATCAACCATTGAATGTACATAACAATAAATAGATCATTTGGTCCGTGGGAGCACAGTATATGAGCACCAAGGGATCGAATTTATATTGATTTATTAACTCTGTCAAGTAGGAGAGGGAAACGAGAAGACATAAGGGTTCTAGTTCCACAATCGAAGATGATAGTAGATTAAAAATTGTGAGGAATCCTGATTTTTTCCCCGCAAAATCCGGCTACGTGTTACCAATCTACTCGCCCACTCGCAAAACCCACCGTAAAAAAAAATGAGAAATCCTATAAAAAAAAAAATCCGGCTACGAATCCAAACTACTCGCTCACCCATATAATCCATACATATATAATCCACCATTAAAATCGTGAGAAATCTTGAATTTTTTTGAAAATCTGGCTACATGTCATCAGTCTATTTGCCCGCTCGCAAAATTGACCATAGCCAATCACACTCTCACAATGTATCAAAATAGTCGCTTAGATAGATTCTCAATCGAAAACAACAAGGGATCACCCACTGTCCACCATGTTAAAGCATTATTGACCTCAGATTCAAATCGATATCTAAGAGTTTCAACAACATTTTTTAGATGTATCATGTAGTGTTTAGCTTATGCACATGGAAAATGAAAGGGATGTAATATATTTACCCGAACTCTTTCTTGAGAGGAAGCTTGGTGACAACATAGGACTTCAACGGAGGATCATAAAAAACATCATCCATCAGCTCCGGAATGGCTGGAGCTTCAAGCTCCCGCTTCTTAAACGCCGCGACAAAGACCTGAGCAATACTAGAAAACAAACTACCCTCCGGCAAGAGATACACATAAACTCTAGTACCGGCGAACAAAAGCACAATAGCACAAAACATGAGGAAGCTAGGGATGCCAAACCCTAAGGCCCAGTTCTTTTCTTGGATATAGACCACGACAGTGACACTCAATATGAGGACTATTGTGGTCAATGTGTAGAACACGTTGAAGTAGCTATTGATCCCTCTCCTGCCCTCGACCGTGGTCGTGTCGAACTGGTCAACCCCGAAGGGGATGCAACACGGTCTTATCCCTCCGGTGCCGAGGGAGAGAAAGATCAGGCCGGCGAGTAGTACGGCGAATTGGGTCGGAGTGTATTGGTCGCAGTGGCTGAGAGCTACTTGTTGTTGCACTACTGAGCATTGTGCTGGATGTAGCGCCGGTACCCAGGCCGTCAATGTTACTAACACCATTCCCTAATAATCACATCAACATAATCATAATACTGTATGTGTATTAAAAACTTGACCCACATAAAAATAATAATTCAAAATACATATAAAATGGATACTAATTTACACCATTTTGAACACGAGACTAACAAAACAGATTATGAGACGGTGTGTATCATTTTTGCCAAGAGTCTTATATAGAATTGATTTTAATCATAATATCAGCATAAATAACAAGTTGGGTATAGCTACTTGTTAGTTCGAACATTTAAGTGAATCGGATTTTAATATGATATTAGAGTTTGGTTTGTCTCCTACCTACACTTGTCTATGTCATCCAGATTAGGGCCGCGTTAATAACAAGTTGAGCATCCGCTTATTAGTTCGAACGTCTAAGTGGGTCAGGTTTTAATATGATATTAGAGTCGGGTTTATCTCCTACCTACACATGTTTATACAATCCTAATTCAGGCGAAAGTTTTACGGTCTATGTGTCAAGTTTGGTGTTCCATCCTAGGTAGCACAATCCCACATCAAACCGATAATAATCATAATATCAACATAAATAACAAAATCGAACCTCTACCCATTTGTTTGACTTTTAGATATCTACAACTTCTATTAATAAATTTGTTAAATCCCGGGTTCCGATTAAGGGTTTTTTTTTAACATAAGACTAACAAATAATTTAACTAAAAGTCTTACGTTTGCATGTCAAATTTAACGTTCAATCCCAAGTATCAGAATCTTATATTAGACCGACCCATTTGACTTTCAGACAAGTCCACCTTCTAGTAATAATTTTGTTAAAGCTCTGGATTCCGATTAAGGTTTTTTTTTTTTTTAACATGAGACTAACAAAACAAACCATTAAAAAGAGAGCCCAACATGTCACTAATTAGCAACTTATAAAAACAAATTAACAAAGAGCTTACGAGAAGAGCAGCCAAGGACCCAAAAACCATCATGCAGAATTTGCCGGAATAGGCATCGGAGATAAAAGCTCCGAACACCGGCGTCAGGTTCCCGACAGCATTCCAGTTATTAACCGTATTGGCGGCCTGGACCTGGTCCATATGAAACACCGTGCGTAGATAAACCGTGAAGTTGGCGGCAAGCCCAAACGTGCCGAGCCGCTCGAACGCCTCGTTCCCGACGATGTAAGGCATGGCCTTCCATCCCGGCCTGTCTCCGCCCTTGCCGGAGCCATCCTTCACCACCAGAGCCTCCTCCACGGACAACTCCGACTCCGACACCTTCTTGAACCCGTAGACCATACTTGATGATGTGTGTGGAGCCTTTTTGGGCCTTTATATATATAGTTATGTGTTCATTGTCATTGAACTTGACTGTTTCGTACACTGCCATGAATCGGGTTTGGGATTTAGTGATCTGATTTTTCTGTTTTTGGGTACATGCGTGTGGATTTGGTTTCATTAAGTGTATTTGTTGTGTTATATGATAAGATGGTTCGGATTGGCATGAAAGTAAATAAAACATTTGATTCTTTTTTTGTTGTTGTTGAAGTGGACAATGGGATCTTGATTCTTCGAAAGGAAATTGAGTTGACAAATAATTTATATGTGATTCTATGTTTGTGTTCTTGTTTTTATTAGACTCATGCACTACTCTACATATGTGTGACATGAATAGTTATTTTCATTTTGTAAAAAAAAAACATGGAATAGGCTAATCCTGATTTTGAGTACATTATTAATAGAACTTTTACATATATTGTATTTCAAATTCTGAGTAGTGATCATTGAATGTTCCACTTAACATTTGACTAAACAAATCTTGATATTGGTACAAAAAAACAAATCTTGATATAGTTCTGATTAATAATCGGATTTTATCATTATTCATACAATAGACTATATATTGAAAATTAAAGATTAATATATTAAATTGATCTCGTGATCTAAAAGGTTAACTTTCATTTCATAGTTATATTTGATATTTATCTTTATACATTTTATTTTCTTATATTTGTTAGACATCAATCATATTCAATACATGTCTCACTAGGAAGATTATATTTTCATATATAAACCGAGCTCTATATTAATAAAACTAACAATGGTATTAAACGGAGAGTAGAACTTTCACGCATGAATCAGAACATCTGTAACCAAATTAATTATAGGTTAAGTTCACTTTTTAATAATGTTGAAATATATATGTTTAAAAAAGTATCAATCATATAGGTGGTGTATCGGTGAAAAATTTTTCTATTTGCAATCCGTTAAACTTGACAGTCTTCAAATAATTTTTTTGTTGAAATCTCTAAAATACCCATACCTGAAAGTAAACCTAAATTATTCAAACCATAAATAACAAACTCTATACTACCTATCCCCAAATGTGAACCCTAAAATTACCATCTTCCTCGAAACAAACTCTAAAACCCTACTTTTAAATCATTTCATAAAAATAACGGTGTTAGTCAGTTTATAGACGAAATATATGTTTACCGTTGTTTTTTGCTGAGAACCTAAAAACACCGTTACTTTTGAAAAAGAAATGTTAATTCACAGATGAAGACACTGAAGATGCCAGTTTAATAAAAAATGTTGTTTACCACGAGGTTTTTGCGAATATTACTACCATGAGTGTTCCCGAAAAGGTACACTCTAGATTATATTATTAATTATTTGCTACTATATAACCATATTTTTGTATAATTTCCTTCTATTTTTCGAATTTTTTAAAAATTTATTGCTTTAATATGCCTTAATAATGCCTTTTTTTTTATTTACTATTATTCATGTA
>JAYMSW010001666.1:0-15714 GCA_036897725.1 Erodium texanum | reverse complement strand
AACAGTGGTATCATTTCCCCACCATTTCTTTCATTTCTTCTTGAGTTTCTCTTTCCCACTCTTGTTAAACCTCTCCCTCTTACAAAAAGGTGAGGTTAAGTGATATTGATAAGTTTCTTTCTACATAAAATAACTTATAATAAAGTTATTTTATACATCAATTTTGATAATAATCAAGAAAGTCGGACTCTTACAGACACTTGATATAAAGAAATTGCACTACCAAAAAAAAATGAACTATCAATATAATCTTGTAGTTAAGTTACTCTCAAGACTTTTGGACCACACCATATTAATTAAAGTTTTAGTTGAATTGGCCACCTGATATCTGATGTCGTGTATAAACTTGGTTAGTCATGTATACATAAGACCATAATATGGGAACTTGTACTTACCACCAAAAGTTGTGACAACAACTTCATACTCTTTCCCAAGTTCCACATCCACAAGATCAACTAAATCTCGTTGTTCCTTCTCATCAATAGGCACATTGTCGTTGTGCATGGGCAAGAACTCGAAATAGGCCAAGGTTGGTATAAAGGTGTAAGATATCTCACTAGGATCACAAAGAGGGTTTAGGTTGATACCAAAATAGGTTTCGGAGGAGCCGTAGAGGGTACTAACGAGAGGCAAGCCATTGGTATAGTAATCAAGAGCCGGAATGTACTGTGCCATGGTCCCGGTCACTATCACATCCACACACTTAGTATTGGGCCACAACTTTGTGATAATCCCTCGCCATGACTTCTTACAACACTCAGCCTCAACAAAGCTAGCCATTTCTGGGTCCGGTTTCAGGATCCCAAAAACGGCCTCTATAATAGATGGGTCGTTGACCCGTGGGCTCAGAGTCCCCGTCTTTATGTCATTGCATAGAGAAGGCCAGTGTTCCTCCAGAAACTTTATGGCCCGGAGGAAACCGGGGGGAAAGCCGGGCCCACCCCCCCCGGCCGCAGAGCAATTGGGAGTACATGCTCTGGTAGGAGTCCGTGCAGAGGATGGTTTGTCTTGGACTTGTGTAGTTAGTGTAAAGATCATTAGGCATGTTTAAAAAATAGTGACTATTATAGTAACTAGTGAGGACGGGACGTGCCACCAGGCCTCCGGGAGTTTTGGCTTCGGGTTTGGTGAAAAGAAAGTACAATCCTTTGCCCATCTCCAAGCCGGGCATGAAGTGGCTCATCACCGGCATGAGCAAGCTATACACCATAAACCTCCTCTCTTGCTCCTCTTGGCTCATCGGGATCAGCTTCCTCTCCCCGCCCGACGTGCCGGAGCTGCAAAGATAACAAAACCATCACCAATCCATTTTGCCTAAGCCAGAAATGGTGAACTAACTTCTCAAGATTTTTAAAAAGGTGAATTTCATTTTGCTACACTTAACTATACTCAACTTTGAGTTTACCTTTTTAACTACCCAACTTTCATTTATCTTCAACCGTCAAGTTTATGATTTATTTTAGGGGTTGGGATTAAGAGGGTTAAAATGGAGAAGGTTATGCTTATGTTCTAATTTTAGGGCTTAAATTGGAGGGTAATTTCATTATTTCATAAAAATGATTAATAAACTAACTTAACTGATATTACAATATTCAAAATAAATGAAAGTAGGGGTAGTCAAATAAAATGAATTCAAAATTAAGTATAATTCAATAAAAACAGTCTATAATTGGGTATAGTCAAATTTAATTTACCCTTTTAAAAATATGGATTGAATATATTTGGTCAGTCTTGAGGACTAAAAGGATTACATTTCTTTTGATGAACATACATGAATTGGAGATTAAAAAAAAGATAACAAACTAGTCAAAATTGTAAAACTAAAACTCTCCATATAATATCAAAACTGGTCACTTCACTAGTTAAGTATTTGAACTCCGGGTTAAGTTTTAACATTATTTATAGATTGTATAAACTCCAATAACGAACAAGACGTACTAACAGACTCCAATACTAACAAAGACACACCAACCTTGTCATGAACTCGGAAACGGGCTCAGAAATGAAGATGGGTGTGTCATCCCCATCGGCAATACGATTGATGTCGGACTTTATGTCCTCGTAGGTGATGACGGGCACGACCCTCTTGAAGGTCTCGCGGTCGGTGGCGCCACCGAGGCCGTGGCGGCGGAGGTACTCCACGTCGGCGTTGCGGGAGAGTATGTCATTGAGGACGCGGCGTTGTATCTCGTCGGCTTTGGCCGTGACGTGCTCGATGAAATTAAGAGCCTTCTTGTTGATCTCCTCCAGATTGGAGCCTGTCGACGTTGAGGATATTGTTTTCACGAAGGTCTTCTCCGGAGTCTCGGCCATGGCTATCCAATCTTCGCAGCTTCACTGTCACAAAAATCAAAATATTTTTGGTGTAGTTTCAAGTAGCTTGTTCACGGTAAGAAAGAGGATATGTAAATAAAGAACAGAAAGGTATATATTTATAGTAAAGAAAATATTTAATTTTTATAATAATAGTACAAAAATGTTGTCAATCACTTTTACTGGTACATTTGGTCAAGCATTTCAATTTTTTAGGTCCATGGGATTCAAGTTAAGTCCAAACAATCGTATTCTTATATACATTTAGTATATTTTGGATTACTCTATAATTATTTATTTCGGTTAGAGTTTAAGTTTTTTTTTTTTTTTGAAGATTGTTAATGTTTGATATGATTGTTAAACAGAACACAAGTTATGTTTTAATATGTTTACAGAATTTATATTGTCACATTATTGTTAGTTAAATAGTTGATATATCTTCGTAATTAAAATATAATATATACGCATTTCTTTTCAAAAAAAATGTTGTTATAGATTGTTATGAAACCACCATTATTTCTTACCTCTTCCTAAAATTTGATATGTTCTCTTTTTTGCTTAGCCAACTTTTGTGAACTTAAATATGAGAATACTTTCCCATTTTGTAATCACGTACACATGCATGTATATTTACACATAGACATCCCCACACTCAATAAAATAAGTTAGGATGAACAAATTTTATTTTTATATGGTATCAGAGCTCTAATAAATTTAGATTCACCATGCTTCAGTAAAGGTTGATGTAGAAAAAATCATTTTCATTATATAGCTCGTGAATGATCTTAGTTCTACATAGTACCTTGTTCGAAGAGATCAACCCAAAGTGATTTTTGTATGACAACTATTAAGCGACTCGGAAGAGAATTATCACACGAAGAAAATAGATTCTTGACGGTGTCCAATACAAGGGGAAGCTAGGGTTTTTTTTATGACACAATGTTACATTCCGATATGTCAAAGTTCTGTTCAATCCAAAAGTTCGTGTTAATGAATGGAGGTTTTATTTTATTTATTAATTAATTATTTTCCTCGTATACTTTTGGTGTGAGATATACTTCAACACTCCCCATTACGTATAAGACTGGACTTCTACACATAGGTCATAACAGTATTGGACATCTACATATGGACTGGAGGTTAACTGTGATACCACGTCGAAGCTCTATCCAACCCAAAAGCTCGAGCTAATGGATGGAGGCTTTAGTATACCTATTAATCACTTATTTTCTCCACATATGCTTTGGATGTGGGTTTATATTCTTAACACTCCCTCTTCACGTGTCGTTTATATGTGGGCTTTCTTCAACACTCCCCTCACATTTGGGCCTTGTCTTCTTGCACATGGGTCATAGTAAAATTGGACTACCACATATGCACTGGAATCCAGCAGGGGACTGAAGCACGCGGAGTTTTACAAAAGCATAGGTCTAAATCAATTAGACTCTAATAACATGTTAAAGTCCTATTCAATCCAAAAATTTGAGTTTAATGGGTGGAGGCATAGTGATACTCGTTTTTTATCATAATTATTAGGGTGGCTATATGACAAGAATTTACCGTTCTTTAATATTAAGATTTACCACTTAAATCAATGAACTATCTTGATGAAGTGGTCCGTTACGGCATTGACAATATGTGAAGTTAAGTGAAGTGATTTAGGTACGTACGTGGAGCTCAATAGATGAACTTAGAATATGTATGTCTGTAATAACCGACAATGTCTCAACAATTCTTATCCTATTATATCGGTGCTTAATTGTCACTTTCATTCATAGACTTGGTACCATGGCTTGTGAGTTCCCAAACGATTGATGTGTCGGTCGCTTTGGGGTGTAATTTGTATTGGTATGGGTTCTTGATAGTATCCAAATGATTAGGGGCGGATCCAGTAGTGGCATTGGTCTTTTGCATGAAAATGTTTGATAAAAACGTAAAGCTTTTAGTTATCTTTAATTTGATATCTTAGGGTTCAAATCGGATTTCGTTTTAAAAAATTATAATCATTTAAAGATATGTCACCTGTTTTAGCTTTTTATTACCCAAAAAGCTCCATATAAGCTATAAACCTTTACAAAACTTTTGCAACAGACCTTATAACATCTCATTTGAGAAATGGATGTGATAAAAACCATGAAGAATATAAAGGATCAATTGAAAACTTTCGAAAAACAATATACTAAGAAATATTTTTAGATGAAATTGACTCGTTTTGTATGACAAGTTTTATCATTTTGTTGATATGGATTATATCATATAATCTCATACCTGGATAAAGAAATATTATAATTTTGATCAATAGTCAATGTTATAAGTTTTTTTTTTCAATTTTAATTTGATTATTTTCATTCTTTCTTTATTCAAATGTTTTTCCTTGCAATACTAGGTAGTTGGTTTAATTTGTATTGAAAAAAATACTTTCAACAATGAGTATTACAAACCCCATTTTGTGAAGTATGTTGTGAGACGAATGGTTAAATGACAAGTTTGATAGTATACTTCGAGAATAAATAGCCAGTGATATAGTTTTGGATTGTTTTCTTTTTTAAAAAAATGATGCCCTATAGATGTGATTTAACTACATTGTAATCGGGTTGAATCTAGTGTTGAAAGCATTTATATGAATTATTATGTATAAAAATATTACTTTTTTTTAGAACGCTTCAAAAGATTTAATAAGAAATGTCGCCCCTCTTTTTGAAAATTTCTGAATCCGCGCCCCGTCGATGATTAACGATAAAGTGAGATCATAGACTTATTAGGGCTAAATATTAGGACTATTACTAGGGTTCGATTTTTGATGGAGATCATGTACGTGTTTTTGTGTTGTTTGGTCCAGTCTTATTGTTAAGTAATATGCGAGTTATATTCATTCAAAGATGATTGGAGACTTTTTATTGTCATCAAATTTTGACTTTGTAATGTTATAGTCTTATATGTTCAACAATCAATATGTTTATTTTCCAATTGATATATAATTTAAGATGTATTAACTTATAAAAAAATAAAAACTACATATTTAAAATAAAAATCGGGGATCACTAAAATTAATTTTTATTTGAAGGTTGATTTTCTAATGGTAATAATTAAATGCATTGGCAATTGATCCCAATATCCAATGGCATCTCCTCATTTTAAATCCGGGTATGTCATTTTTTTGAAAGGAAGCAATATCTTCATTACGTAGAATAGTCTGTAATAATAATAGAACCTAATTCTGGTGAGATAGGCAATCGATCCCAATATCCAATGACATCTCCTTATTTTAAATCCGGGTATGTCATTTTTTGAAAGGAAGTTATAACTTCATTACGTAGAATAATCGGTAGTAATAATAGAACCTAATTCTGGTGAGATAGAAAATCCTGACCAAAATTGGTCATGCTAACATAGTGATCCTTTACCAAGCCAATGGCCAGAGAGATTGGTTAAGACATATAAATATATAAGGTATATATAATGTTTTAAATGGCAGTTAATTGCTTTTAATTGTTGATTAATGAAATCAAAGTTGAAAGAAAGTAAATTCTTTTTTCTTGAAATTGCAAGAAATTAAACTCTTAATTGAACCATTAACAAAAAAAAACACAAGGATCAGTTTTGTTCAATAATACAATAGCACATGGTTGAAAAGAAGAGAAACATAAGTCAACTATATCAAAGTAAGAGCTTAATTGAAAAATTTATTAAAAGCTATTCCAATTAATATAATATCCTTTGTTTTCGGTTCTGACAAAGGATATAATAAGACAACGATGCTTTGATGTTTGGGTTCTGTTCAGTTCAGGGGAATAACAATTAGATCCAATCATTGACATTTATTTTTATAAAAACTGAGATCATAATCACATCCACGACGACAAAATTAATAAAATAAAATCTAGGTTTAATTGTAAATAATAAATGCATTAATAGAAAAATCACTTACACTAAATTATATTATATTATTTATCAAAAAAATATTATATTATAAATTGTCCAAGTATCAGTAATAATAATATAAAATCAAAAGGTTGTATCTACCATGAAACAAGAAAGATAAAAACTGTGTAAACACCGACTTGATAGATGTAATCTATTGTGTTGGTCCAATAATCAGTGAATTCTTTGAGCTTCGTGAAATCAAATATTTAAATTTTAGTAATTACACATGCATAAGGGATGCGGGATCGATTAGACTTCATTTAGTATATATTAAGATTTTTTGTTTTCTTATTAATCAGAAAATATGTAATCTAACTTTAATATTTTAATTCAACTAAATATCATATTAGAGGACCAATTCAAGCGTTTTAGAGAGGAGACATAATAAGAAGCTTATTAAGGGCAAATGAGATTAATGAAAAAATAATAAGTATTTTTGCAAAAAGCGAGCTTTGAACCTGTGTCCGTGAGAAACCAAACTCTAATACAATATTAGAGAACCAACTCAAATAAAAACTTAAGCTGATAGTTGAAGACCCTATTATAATTTTATATTATAATATATCAAGAAAAATTAATTATTTTTTAGTTTGATGTCACCAAAATTTCATGCTCATTTCGTACTAAAATCTCAACCAAAAATGATTATTTTTAACCAATATGTGGTATTGTGAAGAAAAATGTTTAAATTAAGAGCAAGTTGGTTTCTACATATAATTCAAGAGACGAGACAAACTAATCATGCACGATGATTCCGAGAGGAATGACAGTGTGCGTGGCTCTATTACAAATTATTATAAATAAAACATACTTAATTAACAAGTATAAGAATGATTAACAGTCACTCTTAACTATAATAATCCCGTATTTTGCGGGTTTACTTTTTCAGCTCCATCCTTCGAGCATTCCGATGATGTTTCTTATTACAAACTCTTGATGTTGAAGTAAGTGTCTACTATACATGCAAATCAAGAACAACAAGTTTTGTTGTTGTTCGAGTCTTATGTTTGATTGAGTTTTAATATGATTCTCCAATCGACTCTTACAAATAGCACTTGCTTGTCAATAATATATTTACATGCAAAATCTGTTAGTATTCCTCGGCCAAAAACCAATTTTATCTCGATTTATTCTATCTGTCTTGATTTTTGATATTTTATCTGTACTGATTCGATATGTCAATTATTTCAAAGCCAGTTGAAAATTATATGGAGATTGAATCGATTTCCATATATACAATAGTAAGTACAATGGCAAGAAGAAAAAACGTGATATTTTATCTATCTTCATCGATACACCAGTTATTTAGAAACAGTTGGAAATTATGTGGAGATCGAATCGAACCCCATATATAACACCCGTAAATACAATGATAAGAAGAGAAATCATCAATTACGCAAGAAGTGGAAGTGATATCTAAGAAAGAGATTCAGAAAGAGACGGTAGAAGACTGCAAAAGATCATGTAGGATTAATACCGTCCGAGCTTATGTTACTCTTATCCTCGGACAATATTGAACAATAAATCATCTCCACTATAAAATAAAAATAAAAAAGGTGTTTTCTTCTCCTTTTAATCTTTTATTCATTTTAGTTCAAAAAAATCTTCGTTTTTTGATAAATTTCAAAAAAATAATTTATTCTTTTTTTAAATAACTTTTATTCATTTTTTTTTATTTCACTTGCATATGTAGAGTTAAAAATAAATGTTAAATGTTGACTCCCAATTTGAAGCCGATATTTTTACCAACGTATTTTTTTCACTCAACGTCTAATATCGACTCCATCTGATAAAAACGCCTCAACATTGCACTTTATATCGGCTCCAAATCGAAAGCGACAAAACACTTTACTAACGTTTTTATTTTACTCAACGCCTAATGTCAACTCCTCCTGATAAAAGCGTCTTAACATTGCACTTGACGTCGACTCCTAATCGGAAGCCAACAAAACACTTTACCAATGCTTTTATTTTTACTCAACCCCTAACATGAACTCGACCCGATAAAAATGCCTCGACACTGCACTTGCCCTTAAGTCATTTAGCAACCGGCAACCTGCTACCTCCGAACCCCACATCCCCACATAGATCCAACAAAATGAGCAAATCGATTCGACAATACTTAGTAGCCAGTCACCCACGTCCACGTGTCATCATTATGTGGCCTTGGCACACAATTAATCACCCACAGAAACTCTTGTCCCTAAACTGTGACCTGTTTACGCGTGACCCTCCCCCAGTGGCAGTAACGTAAATGTACCTGAAATCCAGGTCCTTTCTGTTAAGGAAACAAGACCGTCGTGACTTCGGATTCCTGGTACCGATCAACCCAAAGTATAAAGCCTTGAATAAATTACCATACTACCCTTTCTTCGGTTACGGAAACTCTAACTTCTCAGACACCTGACGGACTCTGACTTCTCCACTGCAGCCGTTACATTCTCGTTATCTTGTACATGACGGTTTTGCGGATTGACCAAATTACCCTTCACAAAGTACGTGTACATTTGACAAAAAAATTAGTTTAATCTAAAGATTTATATCTAGATAAACCCCGCCAATTTTAATTTCATAGAAATCTGATTTAAACAAAATCTTCAAATATTTGGACAGATAAACAGTATTCAAATATAAAAAAAAAAAGATAATCATCTAAATATAAATGAAATTAATCAGTTATTATCAAATCATGTGATAAATTAATTAAAATAGAAATATTAAAGACAAATTTATCCCCAAGAATGTTGGAATATCTGATAAGCATTATTAACATTGCTTATGGACCACCAAATAATTGTTCAAAACTTTGCTTGTGTTAATGGAGAGTATTAAACAAAGCCAACATGATTAAAGGCTCATTAGGTGATAAATTACAAAACAATTAAACCACCAACCAAGGGCAAAACAGTCATTTCACACAAACTCCTCTGTTTTAAACAGAGCCTCTCCACTATCCACTTCCTCCTAAAACCCTACTTCTCCTCTTCCTCTCTCGGAGCTCCAAGCCATGGCCTCAAACCCGCAATTTACAATACTGCCACTCCTCGTCGTCATCGCCGCCGTGCTCTTGTCTGTACTTCTCAGCGCCTCCGCCTCCGCCATCCACGACCTGTTACGGTCCCGGGGCCTGCCGGCGGGGCTGGTCCCGAAGGAGGTGAGGTCCTACAAGCTCTCCGGCAATGGCCTTCTCGAGGTGTTCCTCGACGGGCCGTGCATGACCAAGTTCGAGAACAGGGTCTTCTTCGACAGCGTCTTGAGGGCCAATCTGAGCTACGGCGAGCTGATCGGCGTCGAGGGCCTGTCCCAGGAGGAGCTCTTCCTCTGGCTCCCCGTGAAGGACATCATCGTCGACGACCCCGGATCCGG
This sequence comes from Erodium texanum, assembly GCA_036897725.1. Lineage (NCBI taxonomy): Eukaryota > Viridiplantae > Streptophyta > Magnoliopsida > Geraniales > Geraniaceae > Erodium > Erodium texanum. The sequence goes on along the minus strand of JAYMSW010001666.1, from coordinate 6,111 downwards.
CCTCATACTCTTCGACATTGGCGTTGCTCACAAGCAATTTTCCCTCTCGCTCTTCGAAGATCCGCCCGATTGCAGCCCTCAAGGTCAATTTCCATTTCTACGGCCTTTTCAGTTTTCAGTATCATTCTGCGGTTTCTGGTCTGTTATTTTCAATTTTCTTTTCTGGGTTGCCAAACAAAACGCCATTGGAGCAAAAAGCACAAATCTTTTTCCGTTTCGAGTAACCCAAAACAGAGTCTATGTGTTCTGCAAATGATCTGGGTTTGATTTTCTGCAGGTGGGTTGAAGAATCGCGTGAGGCATGAGATAGAAGGAGATGCTCTGTTTTTTCATTTTCATTTTTAAAATTTTGAAATCTGCAATAATGCAGTCTGCTAACAATGGTTTATATTTTATGAAATATATATATATATATAAGTAAGTAGGCAAGGCAAGGCAAGAGGTGGGAGAGTAGAGAAATTTAGATGTTTTGGTAGTGTTTTTGTTTGTGTAAAGATGTCATATTACAACTGTTGATTCCTTTTTGTTCCGATCTATTTCTGGTTATTTTCCAATCCAAAGGCTGCTTTTTTACATGGCTGAGTGAGTCACCGAGTTTGGGTTGCTACCGAGTCCAGCTACTCACTCTCATTGCATACACCTCAATCATTGTTGCTTCTTCTTCTTATTATTATTATATATATATTTCATCAAGATACTCCAATAATTGTGTCACCAACTTGTTGCTGCTTAACCAATATTATATACTAAACCTTACCTTTTAATTCACCGATACTCCTAGGATGACACATATTCTTCAATTCTTTTACTAGTATGTTAATCCCTCACAATATACATTTTTTTTATCTTCATAATCATTCTGGTGTATTATTTAAGAGGCTTGCATGATGATTATTTCAAAATGTAGTTGGTACGACTTGTTGAAAATAGATTTAAATTTAGACTTTGTACAATGGTTTCAATTTCTACCAACCTACTATTGAAACGTAAATTTCCTAATCATTGCTATAAATAAACCTAAAAAATAATGAATGAATTAGATAAAGCATAGCATTGAGTGTCGTAGGTGCATGCGATACAAAAATACATCTGAAATAGATAAGATATTGTTGCCGGTATAAATAAGGAATAGTATCTTCTTAATTGTGTCATTTTTGTTTTTGGATATAAATGTGATACACAGTATTTGGGTAGCATTTCTAAATCGGCACTATAATTAAGGATACAATGTTAAATGGACGGTACATCTCTAAGCTAGGAATAGAAAAGGTAGCATTGGAACTTTGTTTTTATTCTTGTAACATGTTGGGTCCACCCTCGGACATCTTGCCGTGCCCAAAATTACAATTTGCATAATTTATATGGCGTGCAAGCCGCATCAAATCCGCCCATCTATATCACAATTATGATTTTATAGACTTGTCTGTTGTATGGTATTGGATTCCGTCCGGAGTTTCTCGTACGTAATTGGAGTCGTGTATGCACATGAAATGGTTCTCTCCCCACTAGTTTTTCACCAAGGGTAAGGTCAGTGGTGGTGGTGGTCAGACTCGGGGTTGGACTGATTACGTCGGACAGCGTGGTCCTGTCTATCAATAGCAGCATCGACGTTGGTTGTAAGCAAGATTAATGGTAGCAAGACCAACATCGGTGCTATCAATTAATATATATTTTTAATTTTATATATTATTAAACATAAAACAAAAAGAGGACTAGTCGTTGTTGACCAAAGAGGAACACGGCGACGACGCATGACTTGACACTGCTTCGGAATTCGTGCAGGCGTTGGAGCGCGGGCCTTCTCCTTGGTGACAAAATTGGAAATGGGGGTGGCTCGGTTGCGGAGCCAACCCCATTTGCCTCGCAGCCAACGCTGAAGTTGGCAGGCGAGCGTCGAGGCTAATTTTGCCGCTAGCCCCCTGTTAGCCTTGTTCTATGATATTTCATCTTTTTATAGTTTAATATCTAGAAGATATGAATTACAACGTCATTTTATAAACATTTTAACATATTGGGTTATAGTTTGAATCTTTGAGTGGATTAAATTTTGACATGTTATTATAGTTTAATAGTCCAATGGCACGTTCAGAGTTTCACATGAATCTCAATCTAGTTCATGTATAAAGAAGGATGTTTAAGTATTCCAAAATGATGTAGATTATATTATTATCTCATAAACATCTTGAGGAGTCAATTTACCTATATGAGTTGTAAGACATATTGATTTTTGATATATTATCAAAGTTAGGGGACTAAAAGTCTCACATGAATCTCAATCACATCTAAATAATGTAAATTGTATTATCACTTCATAAACATTTTGAAGAGGCCATTTATCATTTGAGTTGTAAGGTGGATTCAATTTTGACATGTTGTCAGAGGTAAGTGACCACAAGTCTCCCATGAATCTCAATGTAGTTTTGTATGTAAAGAGGGGTGTTTAATAACGTCAAAATAATATAAATTTGTTATAAATATAATGTTTGAATATGATGAACTCTTGATATTAATTGTGTAGGGTACAACGCCTCTAATTCTTATTATTTAGTTCTCATTCAAGGCTATGTTTATGTCTCTTTAAGCTCTTTAAGACTATGTCTCTATTCTAGCCTATAAATAGAGATCATTGTAAGATATGTAAAAACAATTCTACAAGCAATAAGATTGTCGTCTTTGTCATTCTCTCAAGTTCTCTCTATTTCATAACACGTCATTAGCACGACCCTTTACAAGAGACCTTAAGGTAATGATAATTTTGTTCGTCTTCTTCTCATGGTTACTATTCTCCCACTTTGCGATGATGGCTAAAATGAATCCATTTTGAAGGATCACTCATCATCACCTAGCATTTGGAAAACATTACTTTTGATGTTTATGTTTATGTTAATCCATCTCTACATCAACATCCTACTGTGATTTCGCACTGACCACATATTTATATATTTGGTCTTATGATGAAAGAGTTTCATAGTTGTATTGTATTATCCTTAATCACTTTAGTATTGTCTTAATTATATCATTTCGGAGTTTTGTTCATTTTTCAAATGTCTCTTAAGTATGCTCTGTGATTGTCAATCTTGGTTTGGGTCTTTCACATCAGAAATCATGCCTACTTGTTTCCATATAATATTTGTAACATGAAAGTTACGATTTTCAAATTTATGTGACTTGAAGATCGCATGTAGAGGTTTTATGGAACACAAAGTTCGGACTCAAAGATATTTCTATGACCCGCATCTCATATAAAATGCATAGATATAGAAGTTCTAATGCAAACCATATTATGAGATGTTGAACCTTCAACCTTTAAATTTCATTTGAACAAGAAGTTTTGAGTGCATACAAAGTATGTCATACTTTGATATATTATAACTATGTTGATTCAATTGAATCTCAGTATGTTAAATCTTACAAAACTCAAGTTCAATGCTCTCGACATCTTTGACAAGAATTATTTGACATGGATTCTTGATGCTGAAATGCACCTTTGTGCTATGGGTCTTGGTGATAGCTTCAAAGAAAAAAATGCATCACCAAAGGCAAAGCAAAGCATATGTCATGATATTCATTCATTCTCATTTCCATGAAGGATTGAAAATTGATTACTTGACGATTAAAGGTCATTCGATCTTCTGGAAATATACACTGAATACATGACTACTAGAAGTAGTAATACTTCTCAAAGCTCGCTATGCTTGGTTGCACTTGCATTTGCAAGATTATAAAAATATGTGCAAGTATATTCCGTCATATTCAAAATTACTTCTCAATTGAAGTTGCCTGGTGAAAATATTATGGATAAAGATATGATTGGAAATGAATATTCCCACATTTCATGTCTCCAATATACTCATGTGAATAATTTATTTCATTAATAATGTATTCGGTGAAAAATCATCAATCGCGCCCAATTGGCTATATGACATTCTCTAAAGTGAATAATTTATTTCATTATTTTTATTATGAAGAAACATGGGCAATGGATGACTACTTTGTTTGGTGAATAGTTCCACGAGACATACGATGTTGAAAGACAATGTATTTTTCGCATCTCATATTTGTCAAAGGCAATGTAAACACAATATTTGGTGCATTAAATCTTATATTAAAGGCTTCATAAGAGCTAATTTAATGTTAACTTATGGTATAAAGCTCATCTTTGATGATGTAATGGTCTCTACTAGATCAAAAGAAAACATGTTGAGTTTCAGAGATGTATTATGCAATGATTATCACATAGAGAAAAATGAAATTGATGTTGATTACTTTTATATCACGTCTATGTCTCAAAGAGAAAACAAATAGCAGTAAAACTCCTATCATACACACTTGGATCATATTGAAAAAGTGCAATCGAATCATATATGGCGATAGACAAAAATCACTGGACTCAACAAATGACATGATCATGTAGGTAATATGAGCTCCATAATGATGCGAAGTATTATAGAAAATTCACATGGACATCCTTCAATGAATAAAAATGTCCTTTTGTCCAGAGGATTACTATGTGTTTCTTGTTTTCAAAGGATGTTGATAACAATGCTATCTCCATTCAAAGTTATGATTGAATGTCCAACATTTTTAGAATGAATTCAAGTAGATATATGTGGACCTATTACCCCATCAAGTGAGTTATTTCAACACTTTATGGTACTTATAGATGCATCGACACATTTGTCGTATGTTTATTTTGTTGTCCACTCGCAATGTTGCGGTTGCAAGACTCATTTCTTAAATAATTCAATTGTGAGCACAATTTCCATATTATACAATTAAGAAAATTCGTATGTACAAGATATAAGAATTGAGCATCCCAGTCTTTTAATGATGATTGTACTATATATTGAAATTATGTTCATCTTGTTGCTCATATGCATATGCAAAATGATTTAAAATACACAATCTTTTATCAATAGACAAGCTCAGGCCTGAAGCGTGAAGGACAGTGCAAACAAAAAGGGTGTAGCCCTATATGCATAATGCTCACACTAGGAGGATGTGTTGTGAATATGAAATTATCACATAGCTCACATACAAGATTCTTGAGCAAATTGATTATGAGAAATGTTATGAACATGAAGTTCTCATATCGCTCGCATATAAGATTCTTGAACAAATTACTTATGAGAACAAGTTTACCAAATGTACTTGGGAACATGTGATATTGCATGTTGTAGCAACAATTCGCATAAGGTCAATTGCATATTAAAATATTCCCTAATGTAACTTGTTAAGAGTCAAGAATCAAATATATCTTGACTAAGAGCTTTTGGATGTGCAATATATGATTTAGTATCTCCTCCTCACCATGGTGAAATGTGACCCAAAGAAAGTTGGGGATTTATGCTGGATTTGAATCCACATCAATTATTAAAGAATTAAAGAATTAAAATCATGAAATGTGATATGTTCAAGGATGATTTTCCTATTGTCCATTCAATGAGACAATTTCCTTGCATTAGGGGGAGAAAACTAAAGTCTGAGAAAGAAATACAATATAATGCATTGTCATTGTCTCATTTGCTCCTCCTACAAATAAATGTGAAACGAAGTTCAAAATATTGTTCACTTATTTGATTTTGGCCCACATAATATTGATGAGTGTCGACAAAGGCATGAGTGGACAAAATGGGAAGATGCAATTGAAGTAGAGTTGGCTTCATTGGCGAAATGCCAAGTTTTTGGTCCAATAACCAAAACACGAGAAAAGGAATGAGAAAAACAAAATTGCTCGATATAATATGAGGCTTGTAGCCTAAGTTTTTTTCTCAACAACCTGAAGTTGATTTTGATAAAATATTATCCATTTATGAAATATCGCAAACAGATTGCAAGACGGATCTACTGGTGTTAAGATAGTGAAAAATCACATATATCAACTTTCAGTACTTCTTGAAAAATAACCTTCCTTGATGAAGAAGTTTAAAATATGCTAGAAAATGAGTCTAAATCACCCTAGAAGCGTGGCAGGCCTGTTGGATCTGAGTATTAAAATCCAAGAAAATAAAAGGAGCTAAATATGAAAGTTGATACTGTAGGAAATATGCACTAGGTCAATCATATTTATCCATGTATTTACATCATCGTTATTAGCAATAAAACGACACT
>JAYMSW010001665.1:0-15715 GCA_036897725.1 Erodium texanum | reverse complement strand
CAAATCTTGACGAAGATTACAATGTTACTGAGTTGCTTGTGTTATAAGGCTCTCTTATCTGTGTGTTTAAGTATGTTATTTGAAGGTTTATAAAGTTATTATTTAATTCTATACTATCAATAATTCAATATATAAGTTATTTTAATATATAATATAAGTAATAAAATTTTGAAAAAAATATGTTGCATCTTGTTCATGGAAAATTTCAATAGAAAAATATCGGAGACACTTGATTTGATATATCATCTCACGTTCATATTCACAAATGACATTTACGTGCAATATCTAATGAGCCCAGGAAAGCCTATTCATTCAGGCCCATCCAGCACGAAGCCCAAATGTTGGACCTTTAAATCCTCTCGAGCGCCCCAAATAGGCAACCGAAAAGTTCACTGAAGTCCGATCCATTATCGTCATCGTCTGGAGCTCCAGAAGGTTCTGCCGGACTGACCGAGCGGGAGGAAGGAGAAGATGGCAGAGGTTAACGCCGGCGGCGACTCCCCTCCCAACATGACTATCTACATCAACAACCTCAACGAGAAAATCAAACTCGAAGGTACTCAAATCGCAGAAATCGACTGTTTGTGAACCGCACAGCTCTAGGTTTCGATTTTGTTGGAGGTGAAGGTGAAAATTTATGAAACTGTACTGTACTGTGATGCAGAATTGAAGAAATCACTGCAGGCTGTGTTCTCGCAGTTCGGGAAGATACTTGAGGTGTTGGCATTCAAGACCTTGAAGCACAAAGGCCAAGCTTGGGTTGTATTCGAAGATGTCTCCTCCGCCACCAATGCGCTTAAGCAAATGCAGGGCTTTCCATTCTATGACAAGCCCATGGTACAGTTCCTTATTCCCTTACTCATTTGATATATCTATCTCATAAACTAACTAGCTCATATGCACTTAATTATCATTGTTAAGGTTAGTCTACGTTTGATAGTGTTTAGATGATTTGTAAATAATTGGGTTGACTATCCGTTGATGCGACATTAAATATTCACATTATAGTTTGATATCTGTATTGGGTTTACTGGATGCAACCCTTTTTGCATGGTTGAAAGTATGAATAAATTAGTTATTGTATTTACAATTTGAAACTTGATATCTATGAAGTTGATTGCATTTTCCATTCCCAATCCCCATACCAAATGTAACATTTATTTTAGCTGACAATGATGGATGCCATTCATTGATATTTAATCACGATTTGAAGCTCTGATATGTTAGATGGTTAGTAGGGATAATCTAGTTTTCTGCGTCTGCTGTTGCTGCCATTTGTTTGCTGTTAGAGTTTGATGTCCAGAAGAAAAAGAATCACATCTTTACCTCATGCTACATTAATATTAAGCATTTCCATATCAGTTTATATCCGTTGCCACTCGAACTGTATTCTAAGTCTCTTAAAACAGCGATCAATATGTATTGTTAGACAAGTCTGCATTCAGGTTTCTTTCATTTAGTGGAAAGTTGAATATTTTGTGATTACTGCAGATAATACAATATGCAAAGACAAAATCAGATGTTGTAGCAAAGGCCGATGGTACATTTGTTCCTCGTGAAAAACGAAAGAGGCATGATGACAAGGGTAAGTCATTCTCTATGTACTTTTCACTTGTGCTGTACTTAAGAAAACTCATGGCATGTACAGAGACTCAGTCACGGTCACAATGTTAGACATAAACTTGTTTCAGCTTTGCATGCTTTATGTATGTGATGTTAGTAATATTTATCTCCCCCGTGAACTATTTTAATGATGATTGTATCTGCTAAACAAAGAATTCAAACTTGAAGGAAATATATTGATAAGACTTGAGGGTTACTACGTGGTCTGATTCTGGTATGTAATCTGGTTTTCATTGGCGTGTGCATGGTTTGTTCAATAATAGAGACTTAATCTATTCCTCATGTTCCAGGGAAAAAACGAAGAGAGCAACATGATGCTAATCAAGCTGGTGCTGGGGGGAATTCTGCTTTTGCTGGTGCCTACGGTGCAGTGCCTCCTGTAAGCATCTTCCTTTTTCGAGTTCAACTTTGTCTATATCTGCTTCTCCATGTGTGTGTTTTGATGTGGTTAACCCTGATAATATATCTAGAACCAGTCTTCTATGGGATATATCAAACATATTACTCTATGATACTGGAGGAACCCAAGTTGGCTTCATAGTCCGATGTTTAATAGAAATTGCCCTTGATACGAAATGTGAAGATAACGGTGATTTTACTGATGGATAATTACCCTCTAAAATGATATTCTTCTACACCATTTTGACAATCCTTTGTACCTAAATGTTAATAATGCTTTGTAGCATGCTTTTATGCACAATTTTAGCTGTATCCTTACCATCTTGCATTATTGCTGCAGCTATCACAAGTACCCTATCCAGGAGGAGCAAAATCTCTTGTCCCTGAGGTTGCTCGACCAAACAACATATTGTTTGTTCAGAATCTTCCACATGAGACGACCCCAATGATGCTGCAAATGCTCTTCTGCCAATACCCCGGTTTCAAGGAGGTGAGAATGGTGGAAGCAAAGCCGGGCATTGCCTTTGTAGAGTATGAAAATGAGATGCAATCAACAGTTGCAATGCAGGGACTCCAAAGCTTCAAGATGACTCAGCAGAACCCTATGCTGATTACCTATGCAAAGAAATAGTTATCAAGATCATCTCTTCACTTTCAACTACATTAGCAGTAGGATCCTTTTGAGGCATTGTGTGCCAGTTTATCAACTTTCAAGTTGATTTGAATCTACCAAACAGTTTATCTAATCGTAGATACTTTTGAGATATGTAAGTTATTAGCTCCTATCTTGTGCAAAGCATTCAAAGCGCCATGTGCAATGTAAAGCAATTTGACCCAAAATACCACTTCTTAAATGTCTGAAGCATTGCATCAAAGTGCTTTTCCAGAAACATAACTACATTAAAATGATATTGCATCAAAGTGCTTTTCCAGAAACATAACTACATTAAAATGATATTGCATCAGAGTGCTTCTATGAACCAAGAAAGAAATCTACAGTGGGTAAATACTAACTAAATACAATGAAATCGTTGCACTGAGAAGCAAAATGTTTCATAATGTTCACACCCTCTCCAACTCAGTATTGTGTTTGTCCAGTTGATCCTTCAAATCCTTCATCCACACCTGAATCACTTGTTCGTGCTTCTCGATCATACCATTTTTCTCCTTTAGCTCTTCTTCCATAGCTGCAATTTCCTGGTTCAACATGTGAGGCCAATAAATCAGTGGAGAAGATATAGATTCAATGTCTACAGCAAGACTATCTTTGAATTACCTTCTTTAGCGTTTCAGCTTTGGTTGGTGGATCCTCACGCTGCAAGCCAATAAAATACATTTGAAGTTTCTTGGCAGCTTCCATAAACTCTCTGGCACGCCTCTCTACATCAACTATTTGGATCACAGCAAGACCTTTTCATTATGCACTAACATAATATCTTCTCACTCAGTTAGTCTGCATTAAAAACGCGTAAAACACTTTCCAAACATACAAAGATAAAGACAAGCCATAGAACGATGATTGAATCAATGTTATTGGTTTCTCAGAACATTTGTCGATGAGAAAGAGATATAGTACACTATATGTCCTGTAGGTAACTACAAAATTCTAAGTACCTGAAGGTCTTATGACTTCCACAACTATGGTTCCACAAACACATTGATTACCATCAAGCAATTACAGCCCTCTCTAACCAAGACAAGCTCCGCTACAATGGTGATCATTTTTAGACAAACTAAACTTAGCTTTGCTACCACCAAATGAAGATCATACCAAACCTAATCTAGAAAAAAAACATCATCTTCCTCGTCCCCAAGCATTGCCACACTATTCAGCCACCAACAGTTCACAAAAGTAAGTTCAACTACTCAAAGAAAGATACCCAACATAACTTCCACTTCCTACTGAATTTTCCCACCCCCAAATGCATCATGTGAATTGCTCTTCATATACAAATCTTCCAAACAACTCTCTACAAATCAAACTTTCCTCCATAATTATATGTTCAATGAAGAATCTCGAGACATAAATGCACTTCTTCTGAACCTCCCCTCTTGTTTATATTTCTCTAATGCACCCATCATTTATTCAATAATGACATTTCCAAATAATGCTACAAAATCTACGCCTTTTAGATCACAGTAATTGATGCATTTGACATTGCAATTATGGGTTGAAAACCACCACAACGGAAAATGCTCATGAACTGAGCTGCCTTTATGGTTGATCTAATTAACATATGTAGATAGAGCAGTTCAATTCACAACCAGTATTTGTTAATAATAATAAAAAAAATGATGATGCAGTCACTAACTCTGATGAGCAGGATGTAGAGAACGGTTAATCGCTTGCAGCTCCCTCGCCGGCAAGCATGGAAGCAAAGCTCCTTCCAGCGCCGACACCCATGCAATCATGTTATCACCCGGAGCCGCCGGCGACTGCACTTGAGGCTCCTCTTGATCATCCATGTCGCTGTCCTCAACAATCACGGACCAAACCATCATATTTCGGTAAATTGAGTATCGGAAATCAAAAACCCTAAATCTACAAGGACGGTCGAGCGAGCAATCGGAAATGTACCGGAAAGCGATTCTCTTCAGAGCTGAGATTCGCGAAGATCTACCGTTTCCTTCGGCGGAGATTATCTGAAGAGTTCTCAGGATCAGATCACCGGAGTCCGGTAACTTCAACGGAGGTTCCTTGAGCTGGAGAAGGGCCGCCGGAGCCGTCACGTGGCCGGTGGGTGGTGACGGTGGTGTTTTTTCTTCAGTGGTATAGTGTGAAGAGGGTTTTAAGGTTTTTGATTGTAGAGGTCAGGTGGGGTATCAAACGTCGCCGTAGAGAACCCGCTCCAAAAAGAAAACAAACCCGCGCCAAATGTCGTGCCTCGTACACTTGAGATACGTCGTCGTTTTTGTATCTCCTCTTGCACCGTAGTTCCTCTATAAGCTCTTCCTCGCTCTCCTTCTCTTCAGCAGAAATGGCGAGCAAGCTCAAAGTCGACGAGCTCCGAACTGAGCTTGCTCAGAGAGGGCTTAGCACAACCGGAATCAAACCTACGCTGGTATGAGCTTCACATCACTAGAAACCATTTAGTTTCGCTCTTCCATTTGCAGAATCGCTGTTTGTTTACTGTGTGTTGCTTACAGGTTGGGAGGCTGGAATCGGCTATTCGAAGTGAAGCTAAGCAATCGGAAGCTGCAAGCGATGGAGCGGCGGCTGGGAGGAAGCGAGAAAGGGGCTCGGAAGATGGGGATTTCGATGGGTCTGAGAAAGTCATGGCTGTTGAGAAGTTTCGCAAAATGGGTGTTCAGGAATTGCGCGAACAAGCCACTCTTAGAGGAATTTCTGCTACTGGTTCCAAGAAGGTGCTACTAGAAATACTCTGCAATGATTTGGAGAAGAAGGAAGGTGACATTGTTGAAGGTATTGAAATATTTAAGTTCATTTTAAGCATACGTTTGTTTAATGATTTGTTTGGTAACTGAGAAAGTAGCCAATGCAGATAGATTTTAGTGAAGATTTTGAATTGTGTAGGCTTATGAGAATTTTTTGTAATATTTTATGATTTAGTATAGCTCACTATTGAATTCATGGGACTATAACAAAACAAATGTTATTAGCCTCTAATGTTTCCCTAATTTCTTTGCAAAACATGGTTTAAATGAAATTAGGAATTTAAATTTTGTGATATTTGTGTGAAAGCCAAAGAAGAGATGGAAGATGAGAAGAAGGAAAAGCATGTCATCGCAACCAAAAAGGGTGCCGCCGTACTAGACCAGTGGCTTCCCGATCACATAAAAGCACATTTCCATGTTCTGCAACAGGCAAGTCTTTCTATAGTGTTCGATGTCATATGTTTGTTCATTGTGAAGTCCATACCAAAAGAACTTACTAAGTAATGTCTTCCCTTTTCATATAATTTGTTCAACTGCAGGGTGACGACATCTATGATGCCATGTTGAACCAGACAAATGTGGGGGCTAATAACAACAAATTTTATGTGATTCAACTCTTAGGTCATTTCTCAACTCTGTCTATATGCGGATCAAACTGCTAAGCTTGTGTACTTCGGCATTCTATGTTAATGATTTTGAAGAGACTGGTTTAGGGACTGTAGTTAGCTCAGCCAACTTTAATGGTTGAACGTACAAGAGCTTTTGCTGAACTATATCTTATTAAGTTTTCTGTATTGGTAATTCTTGTATTTGAACAGAAAAATAATATGATTGTTACTCATTTCCTATTCCTCAACTATTTCAGAATCTGATGATGGGAGTGCATTCATGGTTTACAATAGATGGGGCAGAGTTGGCATCAAGGGTCAGGACAAGTTACATGGCCCCTTCACATCACGAGATGGTGCCTTGCAGGAGTTTGAGCTGAAGTTCTATGCCAAGACTAAGAACCATTGGTCTGACCGAAAATCGTTTGTTAGTTATCCAAAGTGCTATTCTTGGCTGGAAATGGACTACAGTGAAAAGGAAGGGGAATCAAATGTGAGTTGTTCATGTGATATCTATAGAGAAAATTATCTGTTTCATAGAGTTGCTTTTAGTGAAATGAAAAACAGCTTAACAAATAAAAAAATTAGGATCACGTACAAACTAGAAAGAACATAACAACTTTGTGGAAACAAAAGGTGAAATGCCTTACCACGGGTTATATGAATTCCGTCTTGATTTGACAATTCCTCAGGGAAGTTTCAACATTCACCAGGCACTGATTTTTTATTATTTATAACATTGTGATATTTGTTGATGCTTAAACTCAAAAATTTATTATCAGGGCAAACAAACACCTGAGTCTTCCATAGCAATTCAACCTCGGGAGAGCCAACTTGAGGCTCGTATTGCAAAATTTATCTCTCTTATTTGCAATGTCAGCATGATGAAGCAGCAAATGATGGAAATAGGTTGGCATGTCCATTTATATTTTACTAGATATGAGACAACAATTAGAAGTGATCCAAAATCATGTTTGGTACACCAGAAAGTTGCTTGGGTTACATTTTCATTTACTACTTCTCAACTTGGATCTGTTTTATCTACGATTTTCAGGATACAATGCTGATAAGTTGCCACTTGGTAAGCTAAGCAAAACAACGATTTTGAAGGTAAAATTTTGAGTCATGCAGGAAGTTGTATTCGGAATTCTCCCTTATCAGACCTTGCATGCAACTGGCAATTTTTTTATTATGCTGAATTTTGGAGACAGACAGCTGTTGTTTACTTTTGGTCTTTTAATTTAAAAGCCAAACATCTAAATTTATGCTTATGCTAATGAATTGTAATATACATGAATTTTCTGTGTTGTTGCTACATATCATAGTGTGTGAAGTGGCAATCTCTATGTTTACCTTCAGCTGCTTTTATTAGCATTGAGTTTTGAGCATGCTACCCCGGTTCAGTTAATTCAACTATAGATACTTGAAATTTAGTTACTTGTTACTTCCATTTCCCCATGCTTCAGAATTAATCTTTATCCACTGGTCCGTGTTGTAATGATGAATTAATTAACTTCTTTGAGTGTATGTAGGGTTATGATGTTTTGAAGAGGATTGCGGATGTTATTGATCAGTCAGATTGTAGAACACTTGAGCAATTAAGTGGGTAAGAATGATTGTTTATACTACGCTCGCTCTCTTTTAATTGATAAAACACATTCAACAACGTTCTGCTATGAAGTTTAATCATGTCCGTTATGCTTGTGCCTTTATTTACTGTATAGTGAATAAAGGTTCAGAAGTTGGATTAAAGTTAAACTATTTTTGATTGAAGACTTTTATTGCAGAGAATTCTATACTGTTATTCCCCATGACTTTGGATTTAAACAAATGAGTGAGTCTCCTCTCTTCTTTCTGCAGTTGAACCACATACTAGAAAAATTGATGGTTGTATATATTTGTGACATCTTCCAACCTTACTTCTTTTGCTTTGCTATCTAATTAATATGGAAATTTAAATAATTGCAGGAGAGTTTGTTATTAACACCCCTCAGATGTTGAAAAGAAAGTTGGAAATGGTAATTGATTCTCTCTGTTGATGTAGTTGTTGCTTACTTAAGAGCTTGATCTCCAAGAAGTTTAGCACTGTTATGTTTTTATTCTGGAGTACAGCTTTGCAATGATATTTGCACAACTGATATGTTGGTTCTGTATGTCTTAGCTTGTTGACTTTTGTTACAGGTTGAGGCCCTAGGTGAAATTGAACTTGCAACGAAGTTGTTAAAGGAAGACACTGAGATGCAGGTATTGCTTTACTATTTTTATCTCACAATAAATGGTTATGTCCTCCTCTGTCGTTCCCCTAATTTTTCCAAGAAAATGAAATACTCAAACCAGTTTCCTAATTGACTGGCTACTATTTATTGTAGGGTGACCCCTTGTATTCTCAGTACAAACGCCTTCGCTGTGATTTGACACCTCTTGAAGCTGATTCCAAGGAATTTCACATGGTATTTATTAGATGTGTTTGAGGCGAGGAATAGGAGTTTCAGCCCATAATTCTCCAATATTGATTTTTTTATTATATTGATGCAAAAGTTCTCTTTTCTGTACATGGACAGATTGCAAAATACATGCACAACACTCATGCAAAAACACATTCAAATTATTCTGTTGATATTGTTCAAATATTCAGGGTATCTAAAGAGGGTGAAGCAGAACGCTACAGAAAGGTGATATATCTTTATGATATTGTGCGCTTATGATGCTGGTGTTTTACTTTTGTACAATTTATTGTAGTTGACTTGAGAATGCCATTAGATATATAACAGTCTTGTGCTCTTATAAACAGTTCTCTGCTACTAAAAATAGAATGCTTCTGTGGCACGGTTCTCGGCTCACAAACTGGGCTGGTATTTTATCTCAAGGTTATTCCTTAACTCTGTTTTATGTTGAGTAGCATATATATTTTATAATTATCATATGCGTATCATCTGACAAACTGTTACTATAAAACAACCAGGTTTGCGCATTGCTCCACCTGAAGCACCTGTAACAGGTTACATGTTTGGAAAGGGAGTTTACTTCGCTGATATGTTCTCCAAGAGTGCAAATTATTGCTATACTAATCGTTCTGCTACATCTGGTGTGCTGCTTTTGTGTGAGGTTGTTTTCTCTCCGATAGCAAATATTTCCATTGAACTAATGGATTTGGGTGCTGTTTAGGTGAAAATACTATTAGTTCTTCGAGTGGATCAAATTGCATATGATTAGTCCTTACAGACAAATTACAAGTTTTCTTCTATTTGTCTATTGTATGAATATTGTAGTTAGCTGTTTTAACTGTAAACAATTTAGGTTGCTCTTGGTGACATGGCTGAGCTTCTGACTGCAAAATATGATGCTGACAAGTTGCAAGAAGGGAAGCTAAGGTTTGATCCTATGTCATGATTATACATTATCATGCCATTGCTAGTATTTCAACCGAGTAATCAACACATTGCTTTCCTCGCTATCAATTTCATGATACACCCATACTTTAAAAATCTGGATCATATACATTTATCATTCGACTCTAATATAGTTTCACCTTTTAACCTAAAAATGCAGTACCAAAGGAGTCGGTGCTACTGCACCGGATCTCTCAGAATCAGAAGCACTTGAGGATGGTATAGTTGTTCCTTTAGGAAAGCCCAAAGAGCAACCTGTCCCTAAGGTACCGAAGCATGCATACATAATATGGAAGTTGCCTTGTGATGTATCAGTAAACCGAAATTGCTTTAACTCAAGCCGAAGTTGGGTACTTAGGACATAATATTTTTTTTTTGAAAGAGATACTTAAGACATAACCACTTAATAGAACAACATTTAATGATGTGCAATACTTGTTGCAGGGTGCTTTACTATACAATGAGTACATAGTCTACAACGTGGATCAGATTAGGATGCGCTATGTGGTTCAAGTGAATTTCAAATACAAGCATTGACCTGCATCAGGACGAGATTTCCCGTTTGCTAGATTATCTGTTGCAAATTTGCTAGCTTAAGTTTTGCATTCCCGTCTTAATCATTATGTAAATTAATGAAGATTTCCTCTTCAATTGGCCTTCACATGTGCCAAGTTGTGAAAATATGACTCCTTAAATATGTATATACATAAGAATCTTTTTTTTCCCTTACTCTTCTTGCTGTATGGAAACCCGATTTAATTCTCCTAATGTGGCTCGGATCCTAATGTTATTCACTTAGTGAAGATGTGCAGACCAGATCAAAGAAGAAGAAGAATAAATGTTTTCAGAAAGGAAGCAAGAAGAAAGCAATGAGTAAGTACTTCACTTGTGTTTTTGTTTTCTTGCTGTTCCATTGACTTTAAGGCCCTGGCTTTGTGGAAAAGTCAAACATATGCATCGAGTGGAGTTGGAACTGAGCTTCTTGGAGGTATGATTGAGTTTTTGAAAAGAAAAAAAACACATATTGAGTGTGTGACCAAATAAAGCATTACTTCCATGGAACACAATGGGCATAACTTGCAGCTTCACACGCCAAGTATTTATGTCTCTTAGATTTCATGATGACCACATACAGAATCTATGTTCTTTCTTCTACAATTTTACATTTTTTTAAAAAAAAAGTGAATTTTTTTTTCTCACTCTTCATCACTCCCTTAGGCTCGTGCATGAAACATAGACCTCACCTATCTTCATTCGGGGTAAATGTATCGTAATTGGAAGGTACTAGTATGTTGTAGAGTTCTCATAAAAGTGTTGTATAGTTATAAGTTTGGACAAGTTCTTCATACTTGTGGACATGACATGCATTATTTATTGTTATTTTCTCGGGAAACAAACACTAATGATGTTGTGATCAAAGTGAAACTGGGTTGAGGTTATTTTCTCTAGCATAGCACTGCAAGTTTTCTAGGGTGGGGAAATTGATGGCTACTCTACTTAGGGATCATAATCTAAATCTACCTAGGGACCTTCTCAAGCTGAGTTCTCTCACTCACACGCAAAGCACTGTACTTTGCAGTTTTGAGTTTTTACCTCATATTCTCCTGCACTTTTTCCGTTCCAAACATTTCATTTTTTTAGTCTGGAATCCTTTTAATTTAATGTCTTCTTTAAACCTCTCTCTAAATAGATGATTTATTAAGATTCGAACACTAAACTTTTTATTAGGTTTGGACTAGCCAAAGAATTATATATTTATTAGTCTTGACCACTTATTAGACAGTGGCAACATTTCTCATTGTTTTGTGTAACGACATGTCTAAGAAATCTATCCTTCATTTACTATAGGCTATGATGGGCATGGGCCTGGCCTGCCAAAGGTGTGTTGCTTCACATCTCCTTTTCCTCTATAAATACTCGACTCTTGTTGCATTTCCACACCAACTCTAGTTAGCTACCATAACCATTACTGTGTAAATGTGGGTGGGAAGCTCCTTGTTGGAGAAGCAGGGCACGTGCAGAGCCCCGCAACATCTGTTTCTGCACGTGCTCCTCATCTCCAACGTGGGTCTCCGACCTTTCTCTCCGTTCCTCGTCCCAAAGCCTCTTCTTTGAGAACTACGTATATGAAACACTCAACGTGTCTATAATATATACATTTGTAATAATAACTGTGTTCATTTCAGAATCGAAGACCACAGAGACAGAGGCCCTTGGAAGCTACCGATGACATGGCCAAGAAGTAGAGGAATAGCGACGCCACTAAAATCAACAGAAAGCCAAAGCGATCAAAGACCTTAACGGTAAGAATAAGAATAGTAAGAATTGGCCACCACAAGCTCTCTTCGGAATCACAATGGTTTAGAAACAAAAAACAAAAAAAGAACAAACCCAATTTCTAAAAAAACGTATCATGAATTAGAGGTTCTGATCCAAGAGAAAACTTGTCATATCATTGCACTCATGGAAATGACCGTGAAACAAGAACATATAATGTTACTGCTTATTACAACCATATACAAAACAATGTTCTTCTAACTTAGCAATCCAGCAAAATCCCGAGAAAAAAGAAGAAAGTTGTGTATAACATAATCAGTGCCGCTAATGAAAAATCTCTATCTACATTTAGAGCTCTTCGAACCCGTCTTCATCCCCCTCTTCCTCTACCCTCTGCAACTCTCGCCTCCATATTTCCATCTGTCAACAACAAACACACCATATCAGATACACCAAAAGGTCAATCCTTAGTTTCTACTAAAAAGTCAAACAAGACACTTATTTTCAGTTATTATGTGCATGTTTAGAAGCTCTTCTGACAATCTAAGTAGCTAAAATTGCAATGCAGCAATAATTTATCGAGCAGGTCACCTGACCATCAGAAAAGCGTAATTGTTCAGCAGCAAATAGTATATTCTTGCAGTCTCCCGGCGCTAATTTCTTCCCTAAACTTGTCGCAACTTCTTCATAGCTAACCATGTTCACTCGAAACCCATTGCCCATGAACAGTTTGTCCATCCAGGTCCTAGTACTTGTCTGTATATGTAAATAGACAGAAGTTGGTTTCCCTCTCGATAAATTAAACAAAATTAACTCGATAGAAATTGCATTTAAGAATAAGTGAACTGACCTTGGCACCGATTTCAGTTTCTGCTAGCCAGGCTGGCAATTCTCCTACGAAAGAGCATCCATTCATGGCCAAACCACTCACAGTCAACAGAATCTCCTCAAAACTTGCCAAAGTCATCAGAGGTAGTCCCTGCAAGAACACATCAAAATGATTTCCACGTCCACTGATAAACACATAATTTACAAAGTCAAGACGCCTAGCAGATAAACAAGTGTTTTAATCACCTGAATGGCCCATACACTTGGTTGATTATCATTGAAACCCTTGGCATGCAGGCTTTCCTGTAGGTTAGAGGACTCCAATGGAACATGAAGGAACAAGCAACTTCTTGGAGTCTTGGCCCCAACACCTTTTATTTCAAGAAATATGATTAGAAACCAAAAAAAAGAAAGAGAGAAAGAACTGAGATAATATTCCAAACTATATGCTTCTTAGAACCAAGTTTGGAAGTACCCACTAAAACCAAACAAATTAACAAATAGTCAATGTTGAATCATGGACTTCTCAAATTGACATCACCAACATTGCCATTTTTTATAAAATGTATTGTAAACATCACAAAACAGTATAAACCTGTGAGCTTTTCAGTGGCTTTATTGAATATCCTATCAGGTGATACATCAAATATAATGGTTGAACTTGGCCAATTAAGCCTGTATGGTCGAGTGTCCATGCCATCTGTTAGCAAAACAACCTGCAAGACATAGTTATGGTGTGAGCACTTCTTCATATTCAATTCACAAACTTGATGAAGAATACCTGCTTGAGTCCATCTATGTGGTTAACTGTGCGGAGCAACTTATCATCAATGAATTTAGTAGCAATGCAGTAATGGTGAGAGCACTTCTTCATATCCATCTGGGAGTTAGGAGAAACAAAGCAACCGGCATATGGATCGACAAAGAGAGGCTCTGTATAAACAAATTATCAATCACATAATTGCATATATTTTTATATTACTAAAAGGGCGTGTTCTGTAATTTGCAGCTCAACCAGATAGTTAGAAATGTACTAGGTAATTATGAGTAGTGATTGCTCTGTGTCAAATTTGAAATCCTTAACTATGCAAATAGATAAAACCCAGCAAAGAGCAGAACTAAAATGGGCATAGAAAAAACAATAGCATGAGGTTAGCTACTTCAAGATTAGAAAAATGCTTCCTTCAGTACACTACAGTCCTCTCATATGGCTCTAGATCACCTTAACCTTACTGCTAAATTAGACTCTCCTAACTAAGCCATTGGGTTCATGATTGACACAGTGCTCACTACATATTGTCTACTAAGAAAATCTAAATTAAGTATCATTGACTTGATTATCGATTTTCCAGACCATCTATAGTCCAGGGTTTCTATGTAATGCCAGAGATTTCACCTCGACCTGATTCCCGAGACATCAAGTTTATATCCTGCAGATTACCCATTACATATCTTAAACTGATTAAACTAAATTCACAACCGTTACTTCGATCATAGAATTTGCAAACAGTTTAGCTTCCAATTGTTCCATGAAATCACTGAGATTTCACCTCAACATTATTGCTAAACTGACTTTCTAAACCAACAAGTTTAAATTATACCGATTACCCACTACAGATCTGATGCTAGAAAACCTATATTCAGAATCAGTCCTCCAATCAATCAAAGATTTCGCAAAACGTCCATCTTCAACTAGTCGTCGACGAAATGCCCGATAGAACAAAGAATTACAAAAAAGAGCAAAAACAAGTGAAGAACTGGATTGACCTGGCCGATGGGTTTCCTGGAAACGAAGAGAAGCAGCATCGATAGCCGATAAGAGCAAAGGGTCATCAGACTCATCGCAGAGCTTAGCTCGCAACACACTGACCTTCGTCTTCGTCCTCGAATGGAAGGTTAGGGTTGGGCGCACGACAGCAAAGGCCTGAGGACGCAGAGATCCCACCATACATTCCATTAACGAAGTACAGAGACCCCTCTTCCGAAATCGCGAGTCGAATCTGCTCCTCGGCCGCTCTGTTTCTGCTGTTTCGCTGACCGAGAGCTAAAACTGAAATGAACTCAGCTTGGTTTGTTTTACTCACTCTGGTTCGTTACGATGCGCGCGGAGCGTAAAGCGCACTCTGGAATCGTCTATGTTGGGCCGTGGACTCTGTTATCTACTGTTCAGGCCCAACCCAACACATAATTTATTTTCTTAACCACTCACTATTTGTGTGTTGAGTTTCATACAGTTTTGTAGCTAACTAGGATTAAAAAAAGAAATATCTACTTGCACTTTGAAACCAAACCATATTTCATAGAACAAATAGTTATGATGATACCTTTTTTTGTTGATTTAATTAGTTATTGTGAACAAAATGACAATGAGACGAGTTTTGTATTCTTGAAATGGTCAATAATCTTGATTTTTAAATATATTTCAATCACTATTGGATATAGAAATTCTTCATTCCTTGAACTTACCGGAAAACACATAAATCCTAAAGATATCTTATACATAATCAATTCTAAAAATTTGTAATCGATCTAAAATCAATCGAACAAAGAAAATAAATCCTCAGCTTATTATTTTTGTTTCTCTAATCATTATGATTATTAAAATAACTGATAAGCCAATCATGATCATGTAATGATCAATTGTACCTAATATCGTTTTATATTTTTTTAATTATCTAACGAAATTCACACGAGTTTGTTCATATTCCCTTTATAAAATTAAGAATATATAAATAAATAAGAATGGCCATAAACGGCATTATATTCCGATAAAAATAGAGCTCACATCTCAACAAAAGGGCTCGCACTCTAAATCTCAGTCACGACAAGAGCAGAGCAGAGAATAGCTTATCTTCTTCATCTTCAACCTCTCAATCTCAGCCAGAAATGGATCCGGTCGTCCAAACCCTAGAGGAATGTGACCCCAATTCCTCCGATGAGCAAAAACCCCCTGCCATTGTTGCTCCTTTCGCCTCTATTTCGCTCTCTCAGACTATTGTCTCCGTCGTCCCCAATTGCTTCACCAACCAGTCCAACCCCTCAGCTCTGTTCGGGGCCAAGCCGAGAAAGGTCAAGGTCCCATCCCAAGCCTACTCGCTCGCCCATTTCTCTCTCGCATCCACCGTCGCAGCCCCTTCCATCCCATCCCAGAACCCTCGCTCATACAGGTCCACCATCTCCGCCAATCCTCTCCAG